>CM064578.1:5361746-5479623 GCA_032716605.1 Paralithodes platypus | reverse complement strand
ACCGGCGATCGGCCACATCTATCGTCCCATATATTAAACATCCCAGCACCTATAGCATGTGAATTAACAACAAAGGTGAGACGATCTCAATGCTTCCCCCTTAGGCTGATAATCCAATCCCTTTACTTGTCTTGTAACTAATTCCTAATTCCACTATACGATCCTAAGTCTTGACAGTAAAGTATGGTGCCGTAAACCAGGATTTAAGTATAGGCTATATGCCTTATTAATTAATATACTGTACCCCATTTTTGTGTTTAACCTAGGCCTAATTGTGGCTGGGCGTCTTCTTGGGCCTGCTTTTACCATCCCTGCTTTCTACTTTCTAGTGCTAGGCTATAGTTTACACACTAGCTAATGATTCAAGGGTCTGGGGAGGCAGCGCGGGGTTGGCGCGGTAATGGCGAGAATTTTGAGCCGTCACCATCGCACAATAAACACCCGTTACCTAAAGTTGCGGTGATTGGACACTTGTATGTCAATAGATTTGAACCGCCACCATCTCGTCTCGTATACTCCGTGAAGGCTTCCAGCTGAACTTTCTGGCACAAAGTGGGGCCACAGTTGATTCAATCCGTAATTCGCCAGCCTTCGATAGTCTTGTAAAGTTTCATCCAGATCTCACATTCTTAATAGTCGGAGGTAACGATATTTTTGGTGATATGGTAGTTAATGAGTTAGCCAGTAAAATAAATGATTTGGCTAAACATATTGAGGATAGAACAGGGGGGCATTGTAAAATCGTGGGAATAGAGTCTCGTACCTCCCCCAGGGGCCTCAGTGCAGAGCAATATAACAGAATAAAAAATGCTGTCAACAGCCATTTACGTCAGAAATTCCCATTCTCCAGGTCAAGGTTCAACCCTATGGAGATGGGTAAGGAGGACTTTGCATATGATGGCGTAAATTTAGGCCCTTGGGGGACGCACAAGCTCTATGACCTAATCGTCAGTAGGGCGGCGCGATATTTTGACGAGGAATAGGCTAGCCTATATTTATTTAAGTTTATTAGGCTAATAGTTTATTTTATCGTCGTTCATCGTCCATCCTGACTCGCCTATCCCCTATAAATTTGTGAATTGACTGGTAACAGGTTGGGTTCCCTTTAAACATGGACATCACCAAGCTGAAGAGGTTGAGGGCTGCGGCCAAAGGAGGCATTACTAAATTAATATTAACTAAGGATTTCACCACTTTCCTCAACGAAGCCACAAACGATGAAATAGTTGCTAAAAAAGTCAGTATCAACAAGGCTTTACACAACATCAATTCTTTCAATGAGAAAATATATCTATTGTTAGAGTCTGAGGAAGATTTAAATGAAGAAGTGGCTAATGATATGATTTATGAGGAACAGGTACAAAACTTATTAGCCCCTTTGGATAGTAGACCGGTACGTACAGAGGTCTCTCGCAGAGAGGCTATAAAGTCGGTAAGAAAATTACCAGCCTTAACCCTCCCGAAGTTTGGTGATGATCCTGCACGGTGGACCGGATTTTGGAATTTATTCCAATGTTCGGTTCATGGGCGTCGGGACCTAACAGATATTCAAAAATTCACATATTTGAGGGGTCAGCTAGAGAGAGAGGCCTCGCAGCTCATAGCCGGATTTAGCTTAGAGACCACAAGTTATACTCCTGCCGTAACACTTCTCCTCGAGACCTACGGACAGATTGACTGCATCAAGTCTGCCCACGTTGCCGCCTTTTGTGAGATTCCTGGTCCTCGATATGATGCGCAGGACCTTAGACATTTCCATGCGGCTGCTGAATGCACACTAAAGTCGCTTAAATCTTGCAATGTGACGTTGGAGGACTTTTGTGCCGTAATGTTGTATAATAAGATTCCGTCTCCTTTGCGTGAGACTATTCGGCGAGAACTGAAGGATGACTGGTTACAGGTTGGTGCGGTCACTCGGACCCTATACGAGGAGATTTGTAACATGGAGGGGGCTGGCCTGCCTACACAAGAAAAACATAAACCTGCTGCTGCTTTTACTATTCAACAAAACAAGGTAGCACATTACAAGGCGGGAAGCAATGTCTCTGATAAGGGCTGTAAGCTGTGTGGCAAGTCAGGGCACTGCTGGTTTAAATGTTTCAAATATCCTAATGCACAAACCAAAATAAAGAGGGCGACGGTATTAACACCTTAAGAGCGGCCTATGCGGTTTATTTATATGTACCGCCCAGCGGGGTGTTTTTAGCCAAAATAGGGCTGTTTACGTGATCATTTTCATGCCTAAATAAGACCCAGAACGTAAAACAAGTATCTATCCCTGAAATGGCATAAACAGAGCTTTCGAATGACACCATAACGATCCTTTTATGATGGCTAGTTTTCTTGCAATAACCGTGCAACGCGAGTGCAAAAAGCATGTAATTAGCCACTTTCCCGATACAATTCCTTATATAGCGAGTGAGAGAGGGAGGAGGGAGCTGGGATTCGTGTCAGTATGTTCGCCGCGGAGGTCTGGAGCAGTCATACGCTCGCTACTCTCCTGCCACCACTTGTCTCTCTCTCTCAGCAACATTACGTGCTGAAATTGCCACTCGACCTATGTCGAGCGCCGCCACATAGTCCAGCTTTATTAAATACGACTTATGTGGTGAGCCGCTAATTAAGGGTTAAAGGTGTGTGTTGGCTGTTTGGATAGAGACCGTGGTCGAAATGGTTGCACCAACCCAAAAGTGGAGCCGTGCAAACATTGTCAGGGCAAACATTACCATAGTCTTTGTCCGAATAGGGGCCAGGAGTCGCCACAAACTCATTCGGAACACCCAGTTACTATGTCGGTTACTACTAAGAAAGAAATGGCATTACTCCCCACAATATTAAGGTACCATTAAAAGGTAGGGAGACTTATGTTACACAACTTCGTGCTTTACTAGATCAGTGCTCACAAAAGTCCTTTATATTGAAGTCCTCATTGGAGTTAATACAACATACAGTAGTTGGTAAAGAGACTCTACAATTAAGGGGGTTCACAGGCTCGCTGTAGGATGTAACTTATGATGTTGTTGCGCTAAACTATCGACACCAAGGGCAATAGCGCCAAATGAAAGCCATTGTTGTCGATCAGCTTCCTAGTTACTGTGCTCACAAGGGACTTACTTGTATCACTGACAAACTCACTGCGCAAAAGATGAAATTAGCCGACAATGACTTTCGTTCAAACAAACTCGATATGCTGATAGGAGCGGAGAATTATTAAAAGTTTGTACACCCAGGCTTTAAAAGGGTTAATGGTATAGTTCTCCTGCCCACAATTTACGGGTTTGCTTTGAGTGGATCGTTCCACGCCCAAGGTTCAGAAACCACTGTTGAAGTGGTCACAGTTCTGAAAGTTGCTACCAGCCCGGTGGATACCTACTTACAGGACAGTGTACACTGTACACAGGACAGTGTACACTGGGAACACAAAGATATTGGTGCACTATGGGAACTGGACCATATTGGCATTGCTTCTAAGGAGGCAGACTTGGAGGCTAAATTGGTCATGTCAAAATTCAATGAGTCAATACAGTACTCTCGTGTTAATTATCAGTACACTGTTCAGTTGCCCTGGAGAGACAACAAGCACTTACTTCCGAGCAACTATGGGCTAGCCTTGGGACGACTTAGATGTCTTCAGCATAAGTTCATACGGGCCCCGGAATACTGCGAGCAATATGGAAGTGTCATTCGGGATCAGATAGCAAGAGGTTTCATTGAGAGAGTGTCAGTAGATAACCTTAACAGCACTAACCAGACTCACTATCTGGCTCATCATGGTGTTGAAAAGGACAGTCGGACCACACCCGTGAGGGTAGTCTTCGACTGTTCAGCAAAGACAAGCACGAATAAGCTGAGCTTGAATGATTGTCTGTTTACAGGACCTTCTCTTGTCGCTGACCTAACCCAGGTCTTGTTAAGGTTCAGATTGAACCAATATGCTTGGGTCAGCGACATTGAGAAGGCCTTTCTTATGCTCAAGTTGCACGAGGATGACATGGATTGCACGCGGTTTCTGTGGCCCGATGATCCGCTGGATATCGACAGTCCAGTATCGATGTATAGGTTTCACGTGGTTCTTTTTGGCGCGACCTGCTCACAGTTTTTGTTAAATGCAACTATCTTGAAAAAATTTGTCACTGGTAGATAAACATACTCAACATATTCACGGTCTGAGACGTGGGCTTTACATAGATAATTTACAGGCGACCCATGACAGTGAGCAGGACCTTCTGGCCATATACATCAGCGCCCAGGGCATATTCTCGGGAGCGCATCTCTTTCTCAGGGAATGGGTCACAAATAGTCCGCATCTCCGTGATACCTTATTCTCAAATAATGTCGCAAGTACAGTACAGGATAGGGTGAAGACACTAGGGTTGACTTGGGTAACTGATACTGATATGTTTACATTCCAGAAAAGGGAGCATTTTTTACAAGCTAGCACAAAAAGAGAAGCGCTCAGTGTCACTGCTAGCATTTTTGATCCGCTGCGGGTTTTGTTACCTGTCACCATTAGGGCTCGCATTTTTGTACAGGAGCTTTGGCGTGTAAGTTGCGGGTGGGATGAACCTCTTTCGGACGCGCTTAGGGAATGCTGGTGTGACATTGGTTCTGATCTCTGGGGTTGCATGGACTTAGAAATACCTAGACAGGTTACCTTTTCGAGATATGTGACCTTAAACATTTTCAGTGATGCTAGTACAGTTGCTTACGGATCTGCTGCGTATTTCTGTGATGACAGGGATACGTGCCGCTTGATTATGGCTAAGGCTAGGGTGGCCCCGATTAAACTATCACTAAACTTGAACTGACAGCTTGCGTACTTGCATCTAGGTTAGCCACGTTCATTAAAGAGGCCTACGCATCTGAGCTGTCAATCAAAGAATCAGTCATCTGGTGTGACAGTTAAATAAGTTTATGTTGGCTTGCAAGTAAGAAAGTGTTACCGGTGTTTGTTCGTAATAGAGTTGACGAAATCTTAGCGTCATGTACGAATACTAAGTTTAGGTATGTCCCTACCGACGTTAATCCAGGCGATTTGCTCACAAGGGGAATTACTCATTCCTCCCTACACAGTTCTCGGCTTTGGTGGGAAGGGCCATCTTGGCTATCCCATCCTGAACAATGGCCAGATGGGGAGGAACAAGGTCCTGTGGTTCAACAAATGTTTGCGACCTCTACGGACACTCCCTCTAACGAGACCCATGTAATAGAATGGCCTCGCTAAAGTTCGTATGAGGGACTAGTACGCATCATGGCATGGGTGAAGCGCTACGTGGGTAATCTGAAAGCCAAATCGAAGGGGTCGGATCAGAATCATGGCATACTTACAGTACCGGAACTAAGAGCAGCTGAGGTCACTTTAATAGATGTAGCACAGTGGGAAGTTTACCATAGGGAGCGACAAGAACTTGACACTAGCACCACTGACAATAAGGTTAAGAGTAGCATTATAAACAGTTGGGGTTATTTCTGGATCAAGGGATCATTAAATGTAAAGGGAGACTACAAAGGGCTAAGATAGATTATAATACTAAGTTTCCAATCCTTCTTCCAAACAAACACAGGTTAACCTCACTGTTAATAGACAATGCTCATAAATTGTGCTTGCATTATGGGGTGGCATATGTGGTTTCGTATCTGAGAACGAGATGGTGGATTCCGAAAATGCGGCAAACAGTGAAGTCAGTAACTGGGAAGTGTGTCGTGTGCAAGCGCTTTCAGGGCAAAAGCTATGGGTTGCAGCCATCTCCTCCACTACCTGATTTCCGCGTTAACAGGGTGGAACCATTTCAGGTCACAGGCGTGGACTACTCCGGCTCACTGGCTGTGAGGGGTGGGGGCGGTACTATTGAAAAGGTTTATATAGTATTGTTCACTTGTGCTGTAACGCGTGCTATTCATTTAGAAGTTACTCCTGATTTATCTTACGAAACCTTCATGCACATTTTCCTAAGGTTTTGTAGTCGTAAAGGTTATCCCCAATTAATGCTCAGCGATAATGCCACCACATTTGTCGGTTCTGCCAAATTATTAAAATCAAGACTAGATGATCCTCAACTCAAACAACATCTGAGTAAGTTTAAATGTGATTGGAGGTTTATCCCAGCCAGAGCTCCATGGTTTGGAGCGATCTGGGAGAGAACAATCGGCACAGTTAAGGCAGGACTGAAAAAGGTACTGGGTCGTGCCTCAGTCACACTTACAGAGTTGACTACGATACTACAGAACTGGAGGCGGCTGTGAATGACAGACCATTAGGACATGTGTCAGGAGATTTAGAGGATCCTGTACCTGTTACCCCTTCACAGTTGGCCAGCGGACGTAGACTTAGACTGTTTCCTGAATCGATGAACGACGATGAAATCACGGATCCCTCATTGTACGTTGTAGACGTTTCTGCGCGATATAATTATGTCTGTAAATTATCAAATGATTTGTGGAAGCGATGGACGACTGACTACCTGCTGTCTCTAAGGGAAAGTCATACTAATTTAATAAGAAACAAGGGTTAATCTTGGCCCAAAGTAGGTGACGTTGTCCTGATACACAATGAGGGTCCTTGTTTGTTTTGGAGATTAGGTCTCATCCTAAAATTACTTCCAGGCCTAGATCAGCTTGTTAGAGTCGCGCAGGTCAAAACCTCTACCGGTATTACCACTCGTCCGATTGCTAAATTGTATCCTATTGAACAGGAATGTGAAGATGTGGGCGAGATTATTGCAGATAGTATTGCTGGTGCGGACGCACCAGCGCAGTCTGCTGCTAGTCGGGATGACAGTAATCTTCGTCCTCAGCGGCAGGCTGCTTTGGGTTCCACGCGACTCTGGCAATCATTGATAGGTGGTGGAGCCTTATAATTTTCCACATTAGTTTAAGTCCAAATTGTAAAATTTGTAAATATTTGGTGGCCGGGAATATATTGTGACTTATGAGTGTCCACGATAGACCTTTCTATTTCCAGTTGGGATTGGTTAAAAATGGGATCTATAATTCTGTATATACACAAAGTATCATGTAAAGTTAATTGGTTTTGTATATCAGATGAATAATATGTAAGGGGTAATTAAGGTATAGGGTATGGTGTACATTTATTTTATAAAGAGTTAATTTGAGAATATAGTATTCCATAAGTATTAAGCACTATTTAATATAGTAATTAAAGTAATATGAGGAACGTTAGCAGCATCGAGAATGATTGCACATGTCTAGCTTCACTTGTTACCAAGCTGACGTTCTAAGATATCTCCCTATAAAGGGCGCCACTCAATAACAACAACCCTTACCAGCAACACTGGCGATCGGCTACATCTATCGTCCCATATATTAAACATCCCAGCACCTACTATCCATCAACATGCTCCACTAACCAGCTAAGTCTATAATTATATATTCACTGGTGGCCATTATAATATATGTAGACCATGTATAGCTTGTGAATTAATAACAAAGGTGATATGATCTCAATGCTTTCCCCTTAGGCTGATAATCCAATCCCTTTACTTGTCTTGTAACTAATTCCAAAATCCACTATACGATCATAAGTCTTGACAATTAAATTGGTCTAACCAAGGTAGACACTATATAAATGCGGCATTCACTGTTATCTTGAGTATGGTGAAGACTGAAACATTTTACACCAAGTGGGTCAGGCTTGTTGGTGAAAATTACAGGATAGTTTTGGTGATAACATTGACAGTTTTCGTCAGTTTTGTGATGTTCAAGTATTCATATCTCAGCATTGAAATGGCTTTACCTAAATACTTTATATAATCTAATTAATTTATTTCACTGCCAACACCAAACATCTCATAATGAAATTAATGAAAGCATGTGATCCTCCCGGAATTTGAACCTGGGATACCACATACAAATCTTAAAAACACTAACCATTACACCACCAAGACAGTTAATCATAATGAAGCACTCACTGTTATTGAAATGCTGGGTGCGAAGGGAATGTAACCCTCCCGAAAACTCCAAAGGCTTTGAGATGCCGGATTCGGGTTCGAACCCTGGTTAGGGACATGTATTTTTTTACCAGACCCGCGCGCTAACCGACTGTACCACCACGGATGTACAATAGGATAGTAACCTTAGTTCTCCTTGAAAGAACCCGGTGATAGTCTCGTGGTGAGTCACGTGATGGGCTTATTAGACTTCGCCATCAAAGACTATTTTACACTATCCCAGACGTCAACTCGGGCAGTACAGTATTGAGGTTGGGGGATTTTTGCGGGTACAGGGCATTACACTACACCCTTCTTTAACAAGGCAAGTTCCTAGCCTATTTAAGGTCGTAAGGTATCGTAGCCACATCACCTCAGAATCTCAATATTGTTTAAGGTCCGCATGATGGGTGCTCTATATAGCTACCAGATCACGTTCCGTGACTGCCACCAATGAAATGCTGGATGCGAAGGGAATTTAACCCTCCCGAAAACTCTCCAGGCTTTGAGATGCCTGGCGCGGGCTCGAACCCTGGTTAGGGACATGTATGTTTTTACCAGACCCGCGTGCTAACTGACTGTACTACCACAGACGTACAATAGGATAGTAACCTTAGTTCTCCTTGAAAGAACCAGGTGATAGTCTCGTGGTGATTCACGTGATGGGTTTATTAGACTTTGCCATCAACGACTATTTTACACTATCCCAGACGTCAATTCGGGTAGTACAGTATTGGGGTTGCGCGATTTTTGCGGGTACAGGGCATTACAGTTATCTTGAGAATGGAGAAGACTAGAACAATATACACCAAGTGGTTCAAGTTTGATGGTGAAAATACGAGGATACCTTTGGCCAGAGTGTCAAATGAAAGCCGAGTTAATTAAATTTAGTGCATATTTATTTATACGTAAAGATAAAATGATGGTTTATAGTTCAAATTGTGTCTGTGGAAATTATAAAATGGCCAACACAATGCCATTCCATGTACATTTTCTAGTATTCCTTCTCATATTCATTCAAGTCTTCAAAAAAAAAAAAAATCCGGTTTGACACCCTGCCTTTGGCCTATGTGTCGCGTACGTATGTGGTTTTGTTTGAATGTTCAGGTGGCATATGACTTCAGCTTGTAAATACTCGTGCAACTAATTATTGATAATGGATTATTATTGATTACATTGATAATTGATTTATTTCACCATTGTAACCATTCTTATGTCACTGAACACTGCTTATGTGCATCAATTCGGACGGCCGAAATCTATCGATTGGGTAAGTTGGGCTGTGCCTGCAATACAAGTCAGCAAGTAGACGGACTGGGACGGTATGCTGTTTGTTTTGTCTACTGCCCGCCTGACATGCAAAGTTATCTAAAGTGAGATTTAAAGCTTGAAATAGACCATTGACTCAAATGATGCAATCCGGGCTGCATGGTGCAAACTTGCCATAGCCTTATGAGCAGTCATCTGGATTGCTTAGTAAGTACTGCAAAGTCTGTGTGGTCTGTGTGTATATGTAACTGTAAGGCTATTATTGTGTTTGTTGTAGACAGTAGACTTGAGAACGGTAAAAGACTTGTGTTAGGGAAGGCATGAGGGTGATTATTGTGCTAGTCTCTATAACTCCTTCTTGTCTAGAAGTCCTTCCTAAGCTGAATAAAGTCGTTGGTAGGTAGCTAGAATGTATCTAAATTGACGTCATCTGATTGAAAGGGGGTAAATCGTAGGGGCGAATTGAAGAGTGTACACCGTGGTGGCGTATTGGAGGGGGTAAAATATGGGAGCGTATTGAGGTGGGTATTCCATTGGGGCGTATTGAATGGGGGTAAACCGTGGGGGCATATTGAATGGGGGTAAACCATGGGGGCGTATTGAATGGGGGTAAACCATGGGGGTGTATTGAAGGGGCTAAACCATGGGGGTGTATTGAAAGGGGTAAACCATGGGGTGTATTGAAGGGTATACACCATGGGAGTGTATTGAAGGGGGTAAACCATGGGGGCGTATTGAAGGGGGTAAACCATGGGGGCATATTGAAGGGGCTAAGCCATGGGGGCATATTGAAGGGGCTAAACCATGGGGGCATATTGAAAGGGGTAAACCATGGGGGTGTATTGAAGGGGATAAACCATGGGGCATATTGAAAGGGGTAAACTATGGGGTGTATTGAAGGGGGTAAACCATGAGGGTTTATTGAAGGGGGTAAGCCATGTGGGCGTATTGAAGGGGGTAAACCAAGAGGGCGTATTGCAGGGGCTAAACCATGGGGGTGTATTGAAGGGGGTAAGTCATGGAGGCGTATTGAAGGAGGTAAGCCATGGGGGTGAATTGAAAGGGGTAACCCATGGGGGCGTATTGAAGTGGGTAAGCCATGGAGGTGTATTGAAGGGGGTAAGTCATGGAGGCGTATTGAAGGAGGTAAACCATGGGGGTGTATTGAAGGGGGTAGACCATGGGGGCGTATTGAAGGGGTGTTAAATCCATGGGGCGCATTGAAGGGGGTACATCGTGGGGGTGTATTGAAGGGGGTAATCTATGGGGGCGTATTGAAGTGGGTAAACCATGGGGCTTATTAACCCGGCAAGCGCGATAGGCCTCACGGAAGGCTTCCTATAGGGAACGCGATAGGCCTCACGGAAGCAGGACCATAAAAAAAGCCTTCCATAAAAAAAAAGGGCCTATCACAACAAAGGAATTTGTCTCTAGGTGAGATAATTCCCCTCCAGTACTCATCCATGTAAATCTCACCCACCCCCCTCCCCTCCTTCCCCACCTTATTCCCCCCTCCCTCCCCTCCTCAATTATCACCTATTTTTCCTCTTATTATCATCATTTATCGGTTATTTTTCTCTCCCGCGATAATGTAGCACAAGTGGGTTGCATAAAAGATCGTTATGCAACACCCAGACACCGGCACACACCGCCCCGCTCGTCTCAGTTGACTCCCAGACAGCGAGAGGGGAGGGCTGCCTGTGTCTCTCTCTCTCGCCTGAGATTATGACCGGGTGGCCAATATCTTCGTTTTTCACCACCCAAATGCTTTTCCCACTTATTTTAGCACTCTTGAAGGTTCATATATACATCATATATGTAAAATAAAAGCATACCGAAAACAAATAATGGTTTATATTGTAAATATAACGAATTCTGTCAGAATCCAGGGCTAGAAATGCACAAATAACTACCCTAGCACCTAGGTCTATATCGCGCTTGTCAGGTTAAAGGGCGTAAACCATGGGGTCGTATTGAAGGGGTAAACCATGGCCCCGAGGCATATTGCAGGGGGTAAACCATGGAGTCGTATGGAAGGGGGTAAGCCTATTGGGGGTATTGCATGTGCCAAAAAGGTAGGGGCAGATTGAAGTTGGTATGCCAAGGGCGTATTGAAAGCCTGGCGTGGGCGAGAATTTGTTTGTATATGAAAATATGTTTAGGAGATAATTTGGGTGTGAGGAATACTTTTTATGGATATTTAAACGCCAGGGTGATGTCTATAAAAGAAAAAGAACAAACAAAACTGATAGGATAGTTTAGAGAATGAGGCCATGAACACGATAAATGTCTATGAAGGTAAAACTAATTGCGTGGGTGGGTAAGAAGGCCGAATATATAATGTTGTGGCTAAAATGTAATAGGCTAAATTGTGAGAGTGAGAGAGATGGAGTTTCATAGTTACATAGATACACAGACTGCACATACCTTGTGTTCCCTAGGCAGTCCGGACATATAATTAGCTACAAAGTGAAAGGCATAGATAGCAAAGCAAAAAGCTCTCTCTCCACCTACAACTATGGAGAGAGAGAGAGAGAGAGAGAGAGAGAGAGAGAGAGAGAGAGAGAGAGAGAGAGAGAGAGGAGAGAGAGAGAGAGAGAGGTGCGAGAGAGAGAGAGAGTGATGAGAGAGGAGAGGAGAGAGAGAGAGAGAGAGAGAGAGAGAGAGAGAGAGAGAGAAGAGAGAGAGAGAAGAGGAGAAGAGTAGAGAGAGAGAGAGAGAGAGAGAGAGAGAGAGAGAGAGAGAGAGATTTACATAGATACATTGGCCAATGGCCACACAAACGTTACGATCCCGCCGAGGTGGCCAGCGCTTAATTCTAGTAGGCATAGCAAATTTGATAGTAAGGGAAATTGGAAGAAAGAAGGAGAGAGAGGGAGAGAGAGAAAGAGAGAGAGGGGGGGGGGGGCGTCTGGTGGGGATGGTATGGAAATGCAGTTTTCCTCGATTTGTTGCATATAAGAAAACGAATTCAAACATTTTTATCCCATCATATCTACATAGTTAATATTTTACTGCTGATGAGTGTGTGTGTGTGTATGTATGTAAGTAGTTTAGTGCATATAATCATATATTACGCTCGCTACCGCCAGACGCTGCAGACGCTCTGTCAACGCTCTCACGATATCGATCATAATTTGAGTATTAACTACTCATCCTCTTCATTCTTGTGCATGAAAGGTGGTTAAGAGCACGTTTAACCATCCTGTAGCTTAGTAAGTAACACTTCAGGATATTTCGCTGGGTATTGACTGATAAACTTTGTGTTTATCACAAGACTCCTGCTCGGACAAGGCGCCACTAGCGCCATCTATCGTTTTGTTTTGCTTTGTAAATAAACGCTCTCTTACTCTTATATAAAATCGTAGCCCCTAATTTTACCCATCACCTACTGTAGTATGTATGTATTTAACTGCCTTGTATGTAAGTAAAGCTTTGCATATTAATTTGCTAATAAACAATATTGTTTACTAACTAACCTGCCTACAGGGACTAACGCCGACGCCATTTTGTAAACAAACTTTTTTGGGGGGTTATACATATTAAATTCCAGCCAATTTTGTACCAAATTTAAGTGCATTCATTTATCTTTTCCCCCTAGATATATTCTTGACTTTTTCTCCTGAGACCGATTTTACTTTAAGATAAGGGTGGTATTTGTACAAACTAACCAAGCCTAACCCAACCTCCCAAGCTTTTAACCTAACCCAAACCTATCCTAGCCTATAGCCAGCCAATCTGTTTTTTATTATTAACGCTGGTAGATATTGTATTTAGTATCCTACTGTAGCTATATATATCTGTAATTTTAGTTGTTGCTTGCACGATCTTGTAGTAACCTTTGACTGATACACTTTTGTATCTAAAAAGAGTAGGCTACTGCTTTACTAAGCAACAGCGACACCAGGGCCATCTGTTGACACAGTATATTAACCCCTTGTGTGCAGTCACACTTTATTTTTATAAAATCTCTATTTGGTGTATTGTATATTTAATTACATATTCTGTTATATATATATATATATATATATTTGTTTAAGGTTAGGTTATCACACCTGGTAGCCTATTTCTGCATATTTCAATTTCATTATTTTCGGTTAGGCTATTCAACGCTGGTTGTTGTTGCTGTTGTTCCCCAAGCTGCCTGGCCGAACAGCCCCAAGGCCAAGGCGCCAAGGAAGTAACTAAAGCCTGGGTGACCGAAGCCACTCCATGGCGAGGAGCTGAGGAGGGTGCGGAAACGCCCGGGAAACCAAAGCCCCACCCAGGGCCCTGTGCCCCTCAGCTATTATGAAGAGAAAGTTGAGGGGCAAAGGAAAAATGTGATGCTTTGGCTTCCAATCTTGGTAGATTGGGAGGTCAATCCACGGAAGAGACGCCGTCACGTGAGATCTAGAAAATATATAAGTAAAAGGAACAGTCAGAGTAAGCTATGGGTATGGCAGAGATCGCTCAGTTCTCACTCTGATAGACCAGCCCATCACCAAACGCTGGTAGCCTATTGTTTCGTATTTCAATTTAAAAAAACACTTTTGGTTAGGCTATCGCTCCAGGAAGCCTAATTTTGCGTATCTCAACATGTTTGTTTTCGGTTAGGCTATCACCCCTGATAACCTATTTTTGCGTATTTCAACATATTTGTTTTCGGTTGAAGTGATTGAAGTGTTTTTTAAAGTGAGTGAAGTGTTTTAAAGTGATTTAAGTGTTTTAAAGTGAGTGAAGTGTTTTTTAAGTGAGTGAAGTGATCTGAAGAAAGTGACTGTCACCATGCCTCACGCTTGTACGAACTGCGCCGGTAGGTTTGGTGAGTCCATGTTTGCTACTGTCGATCTTCAAGTCTGCCCGCTCTACCAGCAACGAAAGAATTTTACAGTGAAATTAGATGAACTCTCACCATGAAGCTGGAATCACTTCAAGAATTTGTAACACTCAACGTTGGAGTACCACAAACTTCAATTGTCACCGCAACTCCAGCAACCAGCTCCAGCAGGGGAGGTGTGGTGGAGTGGTCTTGCCACTGGCCTGGTAATCCAAAGGTCCCAGGTTCAAATCCCGATGTATCAATGGGAAGATATTATTG
This sequence comes from Paralithodes platypus, assembly GCA_032716605.1. NCBI lineage: Eukaryota > Metazoa > Arthropoda > Malacostraca > Decapoda > Lithodidae > Paralithodes > Paralithodes platypus. The sequence goes on along the minus strand of CM064578.1, from coordinate 5,465,328 downwards.
GGATGGAATTTGTGCTGTACCTAGTATCAGTGCATTACCACAAAGCCCACCGAAACGTCAATAAAATACCCTGATTGTTCCCTGATTAAATAGCACTGTATGAATATTCCCATATTCAAAATATGCTATAGGGGTGCAATGCCTGGTGAGTTATCTGCTCAACAGGTGGCGTTGTGTGTGTGTAAGTGTGAGGGTCCGAGTGTAGGTAGTGAGACAGTGAAGCACGGGAACGAGATGGCTTCAGAGATGGGGTCGTTTCGGGCCATGAGTGAGCACCGTGCCTCATGTGAAAGCAAGATGGCAGGTGCTCGTTGTACTCTACGTGCTTCACATATCTCACTCCCTAGACTGGAACAAGACCTCACAGGCTTCACTGTTCATTGTAAAGCGGTGAATGGTAAGGCTCTCAGCCTATGCCCGAGAGGAAGTAAGTTGGAATATAGAAACAAAAAAAAAAAAAAAAAAAAAAAAAAAAAAAACACCAACGCCCGAACGTCAACTGCCAACAATTCAACGCCTGCAGTAGCCACTTCAGCTGATGGTTCCGATACTCAAGAAACAAATAGTGACTCTCTTCCCCCTCAAGACAACTTTCGTGTCGTGAGGAACAACGTTTGCTCCAAGACCAGGAAACCCATACCGATTACCGAGTGTCAAAACCGTTTCCAGATACTGACAGATTTAGATGACGAAGAGGAAATAGAAGAAGTCTGGCTAGTGGGAGACTCGATGATACGTGGTCAGCTCACAGAGTTTTGCGCCAGGGCACCTAACACCAGGAAGCGTTTTTGTATCCCTGGTGGTGGTGTGGACGACGTAGTTGCTGCAGTTGATGAAGTATCAAAGCTGGCCCCTGCTAATACAATGTACGTCATCCACGTTGGATCCAATGATGTACAGCGAACCCGGTCGGAAGATTTGCTTTTAAAGTACCAGCAGCTGATCAAGTCTTTTAATGAGAAGTCATCAAGAATCATCGTCTCAGGAATCGTCCCCCGGCTCGGTGTAGAGAGCCGAGTTTACAACATAGCCACCAGCACAAATCGTTTTCTAGCAAACCTCTGCAGGAAGGAGAACGTGGGATTCGTCGACACCTGGGACAATTTCTACTACGATGACTATTTGTTTTCGGACGATGGAGTTCATCTGAACCAGGTGGGAGCAGCAAGTTTTGGGCGTCTTCTCAACGATGTGGTGAAGGATTTTCGGAGAAGAAATCGACTCAGCACAGGACAAACAGGAAGGAGGACCGAAGACAGGGAGGACGGCAACCTGCAAAGGAATTAAATACTAATCCGTCAAGAACAGCGAATTTGGATAAATCTCCACTAACACGACCCAAATTCAAAACCGCCAGGATAACGACCGAGGACAGCCATGAATGTATATGTAGATCCGACCAGAACCAAAAGTTCAATTAAAGAACGTTCTGTGAGTTCTAAAACCGCAACTTTACAAGGTTTTCTATGCAAACCCTCGTAGCATACGCAATCAATTTTCAGATTTAGAGGAACTAGTGTTTACAGAAAATTATGATGTGATTTGCATAACAGAATCTTGGCTCAATATAGAAGATAGAAACTTTTTAGCAGAGTATTCACTTCCCGGTTATGTAATGTTTGAGAACGGCCGAATGAATAAAAATGGAGGTGGCGTTTTATTTTATATCAAAGAAAGTCTTAACCCGACCCTCTTGTCAAAACCTCAAATTGTGAACGTCGACACATCTTTTGTGATAATAAAGAATAATTATACAGACCTCCAGCTCAGTCAGTGCAAACTGATCGAAAAAATTATGAACAAATTGCAGATGTAAGTAATTCACAAGATACCGTATTTTTTGGCGACTTTAATTTACCTGTGACCAAGTGGTGCAATACTCTTACTTCACACTCCGAACATGACTTGTATGCGAACTTGCAAGAGAGTTCACTCTATCAATTTGTTCGATCGCCGACCTGTGGTAATAACGTCTTGACCTTGTATTCGCAACAAAAGAAGAATTAATAGAGAATTTGAATGTTGGTGATGAATTCAGTAACAGCGACCATCGTACAATAACTTTCACTTTAAAGTTTACTAGTAACGAACCAAATAGCAGCATCGAAAAAGTCCCTAATTTCAAGAAAGCAAACTTTCATAAATTTAGAGCTATGTTTAAGGAAACTGACTGGAGCTTTTTAATTAACAATGACGACGTAAATACATCTTGGGAATTATTCGAAACCACTTACTTAAAAGCAGTGCAAGACTGCATACCATCGAAAATACGGCGTACAGGCCATAATAATAAGCCCAAATGGTGGAATAAAGATATTTCAAACTGCGTGCTTGCTAAAAAGTTTGCTAATGATAGATTAAAATGTTTACAAAATGACGAAGAACGGGTGAAATTTGTAGAGCTACGACGCAAAGCCAAAAAGTTAATTAACCCTTAATTAGCGGCGAGCAACATAAGTCGAGTTAAAAAAAGCTGGACTATGTGGCGGCGCTCGACATAGGTCGAGTGGCAATTTCAGCACGTAATGTGGCTGAGAGAGAGAGACAAGTGGTGGCAGGAGACTAGCGAGCGTATGACTGCTCCAGACCACCGCGGCGAACCTACTGACACAAATCTCAGCTCCCTCCTCCCTCTCTCACTCGCTACATACTCAATTATGTACCGAAAGTACCGAATTACCTGCTTTTTGCACTCGCGTTGCACGGTTATTGCAAGAAAACTATCCATCATACAAGGATCGTTATGGTGTCATTCGAAAGCTCTGTTTATGCCCTTTCAGGGATAGGTACTTGTTTTACGTTCTGGGTCTTATTTAGGCATGAAAATGATCACGTAAACAGCCCTATTTTGGCTAAAAACACCCCGCTGTGCGGTACATATAATAAACCGCATAGGCCGCTCGTAAGGTGTTAAGCAAAGTAAAAAGGCCCTGGAGTTACATGTTGCTAATCAAAGTAAAACAAACCCGAAAGAATTCTATAGTTATATCAGAAAGAAAAAAGTAGTTACTTCAACTGTTGGACCGTTAGTCGATGAAAATGGAGAATACACCAAAGACGAAGTACAAATGAGTAATGCCCTCAATACCTTCTTTGCATCAGTTTTTACAACGGAAGACCTCAGTGATATCCCTACACCATCGCCGATTCAGATTGATAATTCAGATGTTCTAAGCAATATCACTGTTACAGAGGGAGAAGTATTGAATTGTTTAGATAAACTCCAGGTAAATAAAACGCCTGGACCTGATACAATCTCACCTAGAGTCCTAAAGGAAGATAAGGATGAGCTCTCTAAACCACTGACATTGCTATTCAATAAATCCTTGCAGTCTGGAACTATGCCTGATCAGTGGAAGCTAGCCAACGTAACACCAATATTAAAAAAAGGCAGCAAATCCCTACCCAGTAACTATCTTCCAATTAGCTTAACCTCAGTTGTATGTAAAATGCTAGAAACACTCATAAGAGACAGACTCGTAAATCACTTAGAGGAAAATAACATACTTAAAGATACTCAACACGGCTTTCGTAAAAAACGTTCCTATTTAACAAACCTCTTAGACTTCTTCCACGATATCCTCAACCTCTACGATGAGAGTAAAGCTGTAGGTATTATATACCTTGATTTTCAAAAGGCCTTTGACAAAGTTCCCCACAAACGTTTACTGCTAAAACTAAAAGTGCATGGAATACAAGACGGTGTGTTGAAATGGATAGAAAATTGGCTAAGTGACAGAAAGCAAAGAGTAGTCATAAACGGTATGGCATCAAAATGGACCAATGTAAGTAGCGGGGTACCCCAGGGATCGGTACTAGGACCAATTCTCTTTCTAATTTACATCAATGACATAGATGTGGATCTCACCTGTACAATTCTCAAAATTTGTCCTCTGAACACAAAAATGACGAGGCCGTCTTAAAAGAAATAATCTCCAAGCATGTCCACCCAACCAACCCGGAAAACAAAATCAAATTAATAATTTATTACAAATCCCCCAAGACCTCCAACCTCGTTCTCCGCAACAAACCAGCCTCCACCAAGATAAAGAGCCCGATGACCGACGATCACGTCATTTACCAACATACCTGTAATTATGAGGACTGTGGACCTCATTCCTATATTGGTATGACGCAGACTCGTCTTTCACGTCGGTTAACTCTTCACCTTCAGGCTGGAGCCATCAAAGACCACTATCTCACCCCTAACCACCCTCACCTCACACGCAATGAGTTAGAGAAACACACCACCATACTCGATAAAGAAAGTGACCCAAGGAGATTACCTATACTCGAAGCTTTATATATCCAAGCCTTACATCCCAACATCAACAACCAAACTCTGGACCTTCAGATCCTTCCTTCTGCCAAAAGGCACTACCCTACAGGACCTAACACCCCTCCTCGCCCCCCGGTGCCCTTGATGCAGCCCCCTCGCGCTACCTCCTTCAGCTTCGTCTTCTGCAGGCGCCACACAACTTAGGCCACGCCCCTCGACACGCAGCCAATCAGCTTCGACCCCACCTATCGACCACCATCCCGCATCCAGTGCGCATGCGTGAAGCGGTTACCCCCTTTCTCTCTCCTAGTTTAGCCTTCCACCAATCGCAGACTTTTGCCCCCTGTTTTCCGCCTCCTCTGATCCTCCACCCTCAATATATACCCTTCCTGTTTAACTTTTATATCATTCCTTCCTTACTTGATAATGCTGGTTGTCCAGTGAAATGCGTCGTATATCCTGTATCTTCATGTACTTTAATGTAACCCTGTACCACCATGAATTTTGCTCATCTCCTTCATCTACTTCCTGCCACCCAGCGAAAACTCATCAGAGACCTGGAAACTTTGAATAATAAAATTTCCAACGCAGAAATTGCCATTTCTTTCAACCTCGTATGTATTAAAGAAAAAAAAAAAAAAAAAAAAAAAAAAAAATATATATATATATATATATATATATATATATATATATATATTGTATATATATATATGGAATTTACTTGGTTATATATTTTTAATAGTGTGAGTGTGTGTATCATGTATGTGTGTGTGGTGTGCGTGTGTGTGTGTGTGTGTGTGTGTGTGTGTGTGTGTGTGTGTGTATGCTACCAGACTAAAAGTAATAAAATAATAGTAAGCACAACCCGTCCTTTGTGAAATGTTGAACGAGAAGTCAGAAACTACAGTTAATAAATTCCCTCCCCTCTACTGTGTGTGTGTTCTCAACTTTGTGCTTCTCTCTCTCTCTCTCTCTCTCTCTCTCTCTCTCTCTCTCTCTCTCTCTCTCTCTCTCTCTCTCTCTCTCTCTCCATTGTTCTCAACCCTTTCACACTGTCAACTTTTTATTCCCTTTCCCAATGATACACACAAAGCGCCCCCGACAACCGAAATAGAAGCAGACGAAGCTATTAATATGAAGCACCGAAGCATATTGACACCAAGTAAATATTAAAAGAGCAGTACGTATATGCCATCGCAGGATCGGTGACGCACGAACATGTGTTGTGACTATCTATATCAATACTAAAGGTAGCGTCAACGAACTTGACAATAATCTGGACCCCATTACGTCTTATAACTCCAAATTAATTAAAGCAATCGGGCTGACATTTATATCATTTGGGAAGAGTCCACCAGGAAAGAGGTGTGGAAATTTACAGCCAGTTTGCTCAAGGTCCTTTTGAGTTACTAAGAGGTCAGGGATCGAAATAATTGTCAAGTTCGTTGGCGCTACCTATAGTGAGGAGGGCAGGGTTGCGTGTGGAATTGAATCAGTCTTCGGAACTTTTCGTATTCTAGTCATTAACCTCTTCCGTACCGGCGACGTCTTTTTAACTTGATTCTGACTATTATATGACTATTTTATTCAGTTCATGAAGTACCTCCCAAGGAACAGGCGTATTATCTCACTTAACCATTTTTATTACCACAGATCGTTCTTTAGCTGCAAAAAATGGTTTAAATATAGCTTGAATATAATTAAAAAGACGTCGCTGGTACAGAAGGAGTTAAAGTAGTCATATATTACCTCTCAGCGTATGTCTGTTGGTTGTACAGTACAAGGCTGCACTTTAGGTACTAAGAGAGCTGTAAACTAGCATGGTTGATGAAAATAGTCCGAGGAAAATAATAGGCCCCATATGAACAAGGGTTGTAAGTTGGGGAATATAGTTCAGCCCTGACTCCATTGTTTTCAGTCTAAGCCTAGTGTTTATCACTTTTAAGTTCAGACAATGGAGTATCTTATACAAATGTTAATCCTACCAAAGATCCATCACGAGTTTATTATGCTTACTTGATATTATAATTATGTAATTTTATCTGATTCGAATAACTCCCATTAAGAGAGTTTATAAGCATTATAGTAGGCTAAATAACATGGAATTAGCAGGGTAGTTGACTTCTGAAACCAAATGCTTGAGGAGTGAGGCCGAGAAGGCCCCCTAGCTCAAAGTATATACTGTAGCCTACACTAACAAGTAAACCTATCAAAACAATATTGGAACCTGTGGCGTCACGAGCGTGGAGCCTACTCCACGCTTGCTACCTCCGTATTTACTAAAGGTGGTTCTGGTAAAGTCAAAGCATATGGAATACTGGTATATACGGTTTTGTAACAATGGTTTTAATGAGTTGATAAAAGACTAAGCAACCTAATTCTAGTATATAACTGGTCCCAATGTGTTCATATATATCGATAATGTTGGTGTTAATGAAGCCTTTCTCGGCATCTTCTGGGCTTCTGTTACATAATTATATTACCGAAATATAACTTCTGAAGTAGTTTGTACATTATGCTATCATAAGTAGGGATATTACATAAGTCTATCTATCTATCTATTGCCAGACGCCGTGATTCCCGAAGGGGTGGCCACGAACGAACCGCCCCCATGCACCTCTGTCCCCAGTCAGTTGATGCCCCTCCCCCCAACCAGCACCGCCTTCGTTCATGTACTTCCTCACTCCATTCTTCCACCTCTCATTCGGTCTACCTCTCCCTCTCTGTCCCTCCACCTCGCTCTCGTACACCCTCTTAGTCATTCTCTCGCTTTCCATACGTTCCATATGGCCGAACCATCTCAAGTTGTTCCTTTTCACACTTTCCAGCACATCTACCTCCACACCACACCTCCTTCTTACTTCCTCATTAGTCTGTCTATCCCTCCATGTAACTCCACACGCACTCCTTAAGTAATTCATTTCCACTGCTCTCACTCTTGGTCTGAGTCTCTCAACCAACGTCCATGCTTCGCTTCCGTAAGTCAGTGTCGGGATTACAACACTGTCATGCAAGGCCTTCTTCACTTCCATACTGACCACCCTATTTCTTGTTACTGCTTTTAGCGTTCCTACAACCCTCTTCCCCTGTTGTACCCTCTCCCGCACTTCTTCATCCATAGTCCCATCTTTACTCAACACACTGCCCAGATACTTAAAAGAGTTGACGATCTCCATAGCCTGACCGTTCAGCTTCACCTCGCACTCTGTGACTTCACCCCTTTCGAAGACCATAACCTTGCTCTTCCCCGCATTTACCTTCAAATTCCGTTTTTCGCACACTGTTCCAAACTCATTTTCCAGACCCTGCAACTCCCATTTGTTACGCTGACCAGCTCGCCAGAATGCACTCGTAACTCGCTAGCGCTCGCCAGGGCAGTGAAACGGGCTATAATAATCATAGAACGATGTTCTTTCTTTCATAGTGTTCATGTTGTCACAGACAGATCAGTGGTGATCTTTATTCTTGTCTGTGACACTTGGAAGTATTTTATATCATTGATAGAATATAAGATATGTTGTGTGAAGTTGTAGGGAGAAAGAGAGCGAGCAGCATGGTGGCATTATGTGTGTCTGTATGTACGTGCGCCTCCCTCGCTCGGAGGAGTTTCCCACGCTCGTGATTGGCCGGTGGGCCTGGCGCGTCATATGACGCCTGCTCCTCATGACGTAGTCGTCTGTGATTGGGTGCCGCTGCCTTTGTTAGTGCTGGGGGGCTCCTGCCCGCGTTTCTCCTGCAGAGCTTGGCATAGCGTGCTTGGTCCTACATGTCCTTTGCAATCTGTCCCCAATATAACCCCCTATACTACTGTTTCTCTCTCTGAACTTCTTCTTTTCCAATATTTCCACTCTTTATTCAATTACTTATCCCTTCTGGTTCTGCATACGACTTCCATAGTCAGCCAGTCGTATTACCAGCACCAGCTCTCACATTTATGTTTTGCACTAGCTTTAGGGATTAGTAGAGTCATAGTCATATGGTAGCCTAGTGTTGGGGTGCTTCTAATTATTGAGCTGTTCTTTCCTATTATTTAATGCTAGACAGTGGAAGGTATCTTTGGTCGTTGTCTGAGTTATGTATGTGGCAAGTCAGAGCCTGTACAACATCGACGAAGCTAGGTAGCCTGTAACCCTTGTTCATATTTTCCTTTGCGAGTGTAGCAGTATACAGGTGAAGGGCTTTTGCCTACACTTACCTGTATGCTTGCTACCTCATTTTGTTGACCTTTGTGGAGCGCCAGGGTAAGATCAGATACTTGAGATCTGGACTTACCAAGAGAGCCTCCAAGTCACTTAACGTAACATAAGGGAAATCTGTTCAAGGGGAGACAGTAGGCTACGAGCATGCTTGCGCTCTGCCTAGTTTCCTAGTACCTGTTATGCCACTGCTAGACTTTATTAGTGAGAAAGACAGCATTGTGTTTATTAACTTTAATTGTGTATGCTTTAGGAATTATTCATGCCTTATTTTAGCCTAGGTTGATGCATAGTGCACAACCCAGTTTGGCTGTTACGTTGGCTAAGGAAGTACGGTTTTTGAGTGGCGATTATTAGTGCTGTCACAGAGTTGTTGCACTCCCTTGTTATATATATGTATCCTACTTTTTGGTGTATTTAAGATACACGCTTTGGTGTCCTGCCCCTGCATTATTTCTGTTCTATATTAACGAGCATCTTAGAGCATCAGACGTTTTCAGAAGATTCAATACCTGATTGCTGTAGGACTAGACTTCCAGTGTTTTCATAGAGCATTGTAGAGTTTAGTGTTGAGTACAGACTCACACTAAAGTTAACGTAAGCATATACTCCTTTATTAAATCTTGTTATAGTTTATTCAAGCATTGTTATTACTTAAGAGCATTTTATTAACGTAAAGTACTCCTGTTGTGAGTAGGCTTGGCCGTCACCGGAAAGCCTTTGTAGAAGTGCACTAAAACCCAGTTAATTGATACCCCGTTATCCAGTAGATTAACTCTGGAGGGTTTAAAGTGTTTTGTTCACCGGCGTAATAGTTCGAGGGTTTGGCATTAGCGTACCGTTGTTGCAGATATAGCCTATCATCTAGTCCATTCTTAAGTGCCCTTGTTTATTTCGTAGTGCTGGTCATAACACATTCATTATCACTCATCAGAACTGTATCATCCGCAAACAGCAGTATAGGTAGCTTCCACTCAATTCCCTCCCTTTTCAGCGATACACCAACATCCACTGCTCTTGATAGTATTTCTTTCATGACTCCATCCATATATACAGTAAACAACCACGGGGACATCACACCCCCCCGTTTCAAACCAACATTCAGGTCAAAGAACTTGCTCTGCTCACTCTCCACACGTACTACCGCCTTTGCACCCTCATACATGCTCTTCACTGCTTTCAGCAACTTGCCCTCTACTTCGTATATTCTAAGTACTTTCCACAAACCTTCTCTATCCACTCTGTTATAGGCCTTCTCCAAGTCCATATAGGCAACATACACCTTTTGTTTCTTCTCCAGATATTTCTCCACAACACAATTCAGGGTAAAAATTTGATCTACACATCCTCTTCCCTTCCTAAAACCTCCCTGCTCGTCACCTATCCATTTCTCCGTTCTCACTCTCACTCTCTCAATCACTACCCTACTGTATACCTTCCCTACTACGCTTAGAAGACATATTCCTCGGTGGTTACCACACACTCCTCTTTCCCCTTTGCCCTTATATAGGGGGACTATTATGCCAGTCTTCCAGTCATCGGGTGCACTCCCCTTCTCCCATGCGTGTATACGTGTATATACGTATGTTCTGTATATGATTAAGTAAATAGATGTGTATATGTACTGTATATCACTTACTCTCATGGTTATTTTATGATAATTTGTATTCTGCACATGCATCATTATTGTATTTATTTATTTTGTTTGTAAACTGAGCTTACCATCCTCATATCTGTACATCTCATGTTCATCCACTAAATTGTAAAATGTGTATTTTCAGCTCATGAGGCTGCCATTCTTTAATAAACCGTTTATTATTATTATTATTATGCTAGTTTGCACATTTTCCATACCCATTTTATCACTATCTCACCACCATACCTCAACATTTCCCCACACACTCCATCTGTTCCTGGTGCTTTCCCCAACTTCACTCTTTCATGGCTTCCCACACTTCTGACATCCTGATCCCCACCTCCTCCTCCACTACTTCTCTTCTTCTCCCTCCCATACCATATCCAGCTATGTTTGCTGGCTCTTCAGTCCTTACATTTAGCAACTCATTGAAGTACTCCCTCCATCTTTCGACTCTCTCTTGCTTCTCGGCTAGCATTCTCCCATTCTTATCTTTCACACCCTTACTGTTTCCCTTGCTACCTTCCCTAACTTTCTTGACTTCTTTCCAGAACAGTTTCTTACTCTCCCTCCATTTTACAATCAGATTCCTTCCAAATTCCTCATCTACTCTTCTCTTACTTTCCTTCACTACTCTTTTCACCACCCTCTTACTCTCCACGTGCCTCGCTCGTTTCTGTCTCTCGAAATCTTCATTCCCTCTACTACCCAACCACTCTCTATATGCTTTCTTCTTTTCTTCCACAGCTATTCTTACCTCTTCTGTCCACCATGCTGTACCTTTCACTCCCCTCCCTCTTCTCCTCACTCCACACACCTCCTCACATGTGCACATGATCTCACAGATCTCATCCTTAAACACCTTGCTCATCTCCTCCACTTCCTCCATAACTTCCTGGTCGAACCCACCTACTGTGTATTTCAGACCCGATGTTGCAGCGCCTTTCGCAATTTGTGGCAAGACTATAGGTTACATAATAATGACATTCGAACACAATGTTATTGATACCCCACCGTAAATTATGGTGTTATAAAGGTTTGTCAAATTATTATAGTTACGATGCTACCTCTTAGGGTAGCCAAAGGGAACGCAAAAACATGAGCAAGCGATCAGACACCAGACAGACCCCCCTCCCCTACAGTCATACTGTCCCTCCCCCACCAACCAAGCGCCCCCACCAACCCCCTCCTACACTCATCCTTCTATACCCCCTCCCCACCTCTCTCTCTCTCTCTCTCTCTCTCTAAACATTGTCTGTTAAAGGGAAAATATAAAGCCATACATATGCTTTAATATATACATATAATAGTTTATGAATGGAAATTATGGGCGGAGCTTGGATTGATAGTTTAGGGAAACAACCGTGATAGGTCTGTTTCAGTTTGATATTTTCCCAGTGTTTGGAATACTTGAGCAATTTAACGGGAGATGTTCACTGGCCTGCGATCGAGGAAGGTGCCTACTCACAAGCTACTGAAGGTGTGCTACGTCCCTGCAGGAGATGGCCGGTATGCTGAGATGCCCGCGTGGATGCAAAGGTGTGATTGCGCTACGACTTTTCAATATGTTCAACCAAGAGAAGAACGCTGACGCACTGAAAATAAGCCTTAGCAGGTAATTATTAGCCATAACGCTTTTGTCTATACGTTTACGGAACATATTTTATAGGAATGACAATGTTTGGTGATTATATCTTGATCTTAATACCATTATATTCTATATGAGCTACGTGCCACAAATTTTCCTCAGGTGAGGTGAATTCGTAAGGTTATTCAACCTTATATTATTCCAATAGATTCAGCCAAGACCTATATACTAAAGTCAACCGGCGCGCAGGTAGGGGTGGATTAGCGCCTGTCAAATGACAGACCTGCGCCCCTCCTCTCGCACTTGGGCTCAAACCAAAATGGGTAACCTGAACACAGAAAGTTCATGTAGGCGCAGTGCGTACTATGTATATTAGAATGACATTCTTTGTCTATAGGCCCCGCTAGTTGGTTGTGTGGATCACTATGCCGAATAACTGCTCTGTGTTTGGGTTTCTTAACAACATCAAACAAGCAAAAACATCTGAAAACATTAGATTATTTTCGATTCCCAAAAATTAAAAAATATGACGCTTGTGGTTGAATGCCAGTCAACATACAGATAAAAGCAACACAACACATGCATTGATTTGCTCCATTCATTTTGACGTTAACAACTTGAAGGATGATATGCAATCACGTCTTCTCGGTACTTATAAGAGGACTAAAAATGAACGGCCATTGCAAGACGATACTGTACCTTCCATGTTTCTACCACACGGTAAGCTTAAAAGAATACAGAAATGGGGATATTAATGGAAGTGGAGATGGGTGGTAACATGTAAACAATATCATGATAGTAATAGTATGCGTAGGCCAATGTGAATTGTTTTTATTGGAGGTGATTGTGTGAGTATAGATATTGGTGATTGTGGAAATATTATTAGTGGATGCCTGCTTGCGTGCCTTATTGATAGTAATATTTGTGTTATTTGATATCACTGATGGTGTAAATAGATATACGTTATTGTGTCGCTGGCAGTGTATTTGTGTATAGGCTACTGTATACATATGATGTGAATTTGTGTGCGAGTATTACAAGTAGTTGTAGTGTATATAAGTAAACAATATTAAAACGAGTATTTGTTACCGTAAACAAATAAATGTTTGTCTTATATTCGTTGGTATGGGTGTTCATTAGTTTTGTTATTCGTAATTATCGTATAAATACGATAGAATATGACTATTTTGTGATCTCTTATGTCTCTGTGACGTCACGATCGCTCCTACAGCACGACGTAGGACGAGTAGATCGTATATTATAAGATTGTAAATAAGTTAAGTTATAAAAGGCCTAATATGCTATTAAGCAATATTGCCATGGTCTTATGTAGTATATATGAATTTATCGTATATATTAATATAATTTATCGTATAGAGCAACCTAGATGCGATACGATAATTTGGGCTCCTGGCGGTTTGCCAAGGCAGCAAGGTGTGCTTTCGAGGAACGCCAGAGCCTTCACGAACACCAACCAGTTAACATCTAAATTTCCGCCCTCAGTTGATCGAGCTTTTGTGCCTCTAATCACAATACACATACAGCAATACACACAGTTACACCATCACGACGCTCTCATCGACACCATGACTGACTGACAGATAAGCATAATAATCATGTCCATTCCCATGTAATCATTTATTCTTTCTTTAACTTGACTCGAGTCTCGGGACCGACGTCTCATTCCCCATTGTCCACCGCCATATTGGATAAAACGTTCTCCCTTGCCTCATTGCCACGTGGAACTATTGGTGAGTTAATTCCTGGCTAATATTAACCCTTATAACCTTACCCTATATATAAATTTATTATGTGAGACCTTTGGATATAAATTACCTTGTTTCAGATTGAATTCAATTTAGATATGGAGTAGTATTCATTTAGATTTATTTATTTGATTCATTATTGCTTAGTAATATTTAACTTCCATTGATAGTTTACCACATTGGTGCCCAGACCCCGGGATTTAGCTACCAGTAGGGGATTTTTCTTAGGCAATGAGCAAGGGATTAGCCCAGGGATGCAGGAGCAATGACCCCGGAGGGGTGGGGCTTGGCTATCTTCCTGTACCTCAGGCGCCAGTACCTCAGCGAATAGCCATAGTAGGGCATTCATATGCAAATAGGCTAAGGGCAGCTGTCGGAGGAACTGAGTGGTATCGGGCGTCAGAGGGGGAAAAGACTTTCAAGCTGACCTACTTCGGGGTACCGGGAGCAACCGTTGACACCCTGAGGGCCTCCCCAGAGTGGGGGCAGGTGGGTCGGTTTAGGCCTCATATGATTTTTTTATTTATTGGCGGCAATGATATACGCCCCGGTACAGTACCCCACGAGTTAGCTGACGCTATCAAAGAGGTGGCGCTGGATCTGGAGCGTGAGTCCGGGGGGAGTTGTAAAATCGTGGCAATTGAGAGCCGGACGAGAGTCCGAGGGTTGTCAGCGGCGGACTATCAAGCCATAAAAAATTCTGTTAACCGCGCCCTGAGGTGTCGGTTAGTAGAAACGAGGCACCGCTTTGTATCTCTCACTCTCAGCATCCGGGACCTCGACCAGGATGGTGTCCACCTCGATTTAGACACCAATCAAGTCCTGTATGACAAGATTGTAGGGCTAACGAGTTGTATCATTGCGCCTGCCTAAGTCCTGCATCCCACCCATCATCTTTCCCCAGTAATTTTCTTTTCCGTTTCAGACTTCCTGTGACATATGACCTGACCTAACATTTTTTCTTGTTCAATATGATCCATTAGTAGGTATTAGTGCTATTCAGTGTACTATTTTTTCTCCATAACATAGAAGTCCGCCGGTTGGCGTCTCTTAACTAGACTATTAATTTGCCGTTGTCTTTGTAACGTAACATTTAGATACATAGCCTATAGCACATGCAAAATGGATAAAGACCATAAAGAGACACCGTCTAGTGGGGTGCTGAGCAAAGCCCCTAAAAATCAAAGGCGGGACTTCGGGGAGTATTAAATAGGCTAATTGTGGACGTCAGCACTTTCATCACTACTGCCGAACTAGAGGAATTGGAGGCTAGATTAGAAAACGTTCAGGCTACCCACGGTCATATTACGGCTCTGAGTGAGGTGATTGTGGCTGACATGATAGAGGAGGAAGAGATAGTTACAGAGTGTGATAATCGCGCCCTCTATGACGAACCTGTCTTTAGAGCGAAGTACCTATTACAGCGTGCTGTCGCAAGTAAGAAGGGAGGTGATAATGAGGCCCATAGAAGGGCTGACCCAAAACATACTGTACACCTCCCAAAGCTCAATCTTCCTACATTTGGGGGCAAGTTGACTGAGTGGTTAGCTTTTTGAGACGTATTTCGATCTACGGTTCATGAATCCTCTTTGGATAATGTCCGCAAGTTTCACTATCTGAAGGGGCAAATGGAAGGAGAGGCCTTACATTTGATAGAGGGTTTTGCAGTAGTGGGTGGTAGTTATCTTGAAGCGGTACACTTATTAAGGTCCACATACAGGGATAGAGAGCAGTTGAAGATGGCCAATGTCGTTGCCTTGTTGGGGCTCGCAGAACCACAGTATAAGGTTGATGAGTTGACAAACTTCAGGGCAAATATGGAGTGCCATACTCGATCGCTAGACACCCTAGGGCTTACCATACAAAGGAGTACAAAGGAAATCAAGCAACAACAGTCCTAGTGACCCTTCTAGGCTGCTTGTCCTCCAAAACACTGAGGATCAAGTGTCCAAACAGTGGTTTAGAGTGGGTAAGGGAACATTGGAAAGGGAACTACTGCCCTGGAACTAATGTCCGTGGCAGGATTAGGAAGGTAGTAGGGGACAGATGGGTTAGTAACTGAGGGGGGATAAAATAAAGTTATTCATTTACAAACGCAGTCAGTCGCAGGTTTGATGCGAAATATTTGTCTAAGCGGAGTTTAAATGAATCAACGGTGCTGCAGTCTATAACGTCTCGGGGAAGCCCATTCCACAAGTTGACAACTCGATTGAAGAAGAAATTCTTAGATTCGTGTGAGTTAAAAGATTTACCAATAATTTTGCAACCGTTTCCCCGCGTGTAATTAGATTGGTCGATAGTGAAGTACTTACTACAGTTCATATTGTCGATGCCTTTGATGATTTTGAACACTTGAATTAAGTCACCTCTTAATCTGCGCTGGGTTAAAGGAAATAGATTTAATTCTCTAGACGCTCTTCGTATGGTTTGTTCTTTAGGCTAGGTATCATTTTGGTAACTCTACGTTGAACTCGTTCTAGCTTGTTTATGTCTTTTTGGTAATAAGGGCACCAGCATTGAACGCAGTATTCCAGAAGAGGGCGGACTAAGGAATTGTAAAGGGTTAGGATTACGTCTTTGGATTTATGCTCAAATGATCTGCCTATAAAGCCAATTATTTTGTTTGCCTTCTTAACAACTTCTGAACATTGTTGACTCGGTTTTAGGTTACTCGATATTGTTACTCCCAGATCGGTTTCTCTGTTTACATTCTTAAGCTGAGTGCCATTCATCAAATAGTTTGCTTTCTCATTTAGGTATCCGATATGTAGTACTTTACATTTATCCGCATTGAAACTCATTTGCCAAATTTGGGCCCAATGTGACAATTTATCTAGATTGTGTTGCATATCGTCAACTTGATCTTTTGAGAGTACGATATTTGCAATTTTTGTATCGTCAGCAAATTTTGAGATTGTACAGGTGAGACCCTCATCTATGTCGTTGATGTAAATTAGAAAGAGAATTGGTCCTAGTACCGATCCCTGGGGTACCCCGCTACTTACATTGGTCCATTTAGATGCCTTACCATTTATGACTACTCTTTGCTTTCTGTCGCTGAGCCAATTTTCTATCCATTTCAACACACCGTCTTGTATTCCATGCGCTTTTAGTTTTAGCAGTAAACGTTTGTGGGGAACTTTGTCAAAGGCCTTTTGAAAATCAAGGTATATAATATCTACAGCTTTACTCTCATCGTAGAGGTTGAGGATATCGTGGAAGAAGAAGTCTAAGAGGTTTGTTAAACTGGAACGTTTTTTACGAAAGCCGTGTTGAGTATCTTTAAGTATGTTATTTTCCTCTAAGTGATTTACGAGTCTGTCTCTTATGACCGTTTCTAGCATTTTACATACAACTGAGGTTAAGCTAATTGGACGATAGTTACTGGGTAGGGATTTGCTGCCTTTTTTGAATATCGGTGTTACGTTGGCTATCTTCCACTGATCAGGCATAGTTCCAGACTGCAATGATTTATTGAATAGTAATGTCAGTGGTTTGGAGAGCTCATCCTTAGCTTCCTTTAGAACTCTAGGCGAGATTGTATCAGGTCCAGGCGTTTTATTTACCTTGAGTTTATCTAAACAATTCAATACTTCTCTCTCTGTAACGGTGATATTGCTTAGAACATCTGAATTATCAATCTGAATCCTACCATGCAGGAAATGATAGTCATTATCTTGCGTCAGAAGCTTCCTATGGCAATACTTGATAAGGTAAGATCATTTGAGCTGGGGGAGTTCAAAACTCAGTTTAGTAAGGAGATCAATAATCTACAGTTGAACAAAGGGAGAATGTATGTGTCAGGAGGGAGTGAGGATGTGGAGAAGAGGGGAACAGTAAGCATGACAGTGGGGACTAAAGAAAAGAAAGAGGGTGCGTATAAGAAACCTGCTCAGATTCTATGTAACCTATGTAACAACAAACATAAATGGAGTTTCTGCGTAAAATACCCAACAAATGAGACAAAACTAGCACAGGCGAAAAGATTGAAGCAATGTGTTGGTTGTCTAAGTGGGGAACATGGTAAGCAGGGACAATGTACTGCTACATACTTAAGGCCCTGTCACCACTGCAAAGGACATCACTTTGATAAGTTGTGTCCTACTGCAGATAAAGTCAAAGACGTCAAAAAAGAGGGTACTACAACTGTGGCACTAGGTAGCACGCAAGACACCACTATATTGCCCACAGTACACATTCCCATGGAAGGTATTGACAGTAACAAAGTTTGTCGGGTACTTCTAGATCAAGGGTCTCAACGTTCCTTTATAAAGAGGTCCGTACTAGTGGGACTGAAGCACCGAATCGTAGGGGCTGAGACTCTTCGATTACAGGGCTTCACAGGGGTTACTGATAAGCAAGACTACGAGATAGCGGAGATTTCATATTTCTACCGTAAAAACCGGTACTTTATGACTTGTATCGTAGTAGACACCCTACCAGAATATGTATCTGTAGGTGTGAAGAAGGTGGAACACGCATTACGTAGCAAAGGGGTTAACTTGTCAGATCCCATGGGAAATCAGAGTGAGGTGCATGTTCTACTTGGTGTGAATCATTATTATGAAGTAGTATACCCTGGATTTAAAAAGATGTGTGGTGTAATTTTAATCCCCATTAAATTTGGATATTGCATGAGCGGAAAGGTGCATACTACACAGTCAAAGGTCCTGGTCGACACGGTCTCGATATATAGAGTCAATGTAACCGCGGCAGAGGAGTTGGGAAGGGAGGATTCCCAACCTAGTGACCCTAAGATGGCTGCCGAGTTCGACCTGGAACGACTGTGGAGATTGGATCACATAGGCATTAATCCTATGGAGACTGATTATGACTCGGAAGTTGCGCTACAAAGGTTTGACGAGTCTGTGTGCTACTGTGCCTCAGACAAGCAATATAAAGTTAGTTTACCCTGGAAGAACAGTGAAATAAGCCTGCCTACCAACTATGGTTTGGCATTAGGTCGCTTGCGTGCATTACAGCGTAAATTGTCTAACGAACCGAGCACGCGCCAGGTGTATGATGATGTATTTCGGAGTTATGAGGATAGGGGCTTTATTGAGAGAGTCGATGTCAAGGAACCGTTTAAGAAGGGTAGGGTTCACTATCTGGCCCATCATGGGGTAAGGAAAGACAGCGTCACCACACCAATACGGGTGGTGTATGACTGCTCTGCCCACCAAGGTCAACAACCCAGTCTAAATGACTGCCTGTTGACAGGTCCGTCCATGGTGTCGGACCTGTCCCAACATCTATTGCGGTTTAGGCTGGGGAAGTACGCCTATACCAGTGACATCGAGAAAGCATTCTTGATGGTCAAGCTAAAGGAGGAAGATAGAGATGTTACCCGCTTTCTTTGGTTCGGCGACATTAGCGACTCTGAAAGTCCAATCATAATATAGCGTTTTCGGGTTGTACTCTTTGGGGCCACGTGCTCACATTTTTTGTTAAATGCCAGAATCAGAAAACATCTAGCTGACACTCATGAGGACACAAGTAAACTACCTCACAGATTATATATTGACAATTTGCAGGGTTCTAGCGATAGTCAGGATGAATTGTTATATGCATACTGGCAAGCACGCAGATTGTTTACGGATGCACATCTATTTCTCCGCGAGTGGGTTACTAATAGTGAAGATCTTCAGAGTTTGATACAGGTGGACGGTACGGCATCTCTTAACCAGGAAAAGTCCAGAAATTTGGGGATGATCTGGCAACCTAAACATGACATACTAACTTTTCAAACAAGGTCTTTTGCTCAGCAGACAGGAGCGCACACCAAAAGAAGTCTGTTGAGCAAAGTTGCACAATTTTTTGATCCTTTGGGTCTAGCATTACCCGTTACCATGAGAGCTAGGATTCTAATGCAGGAAGTTTGGAGACGTAAAATAGGATGGGATGATAGTTTGCCCGAGGACCTGAATGACCAAGGGACATTGTTGTTGAATGAATATGCCATCCTATGTACTAAACCTATACCTCGTAAAGTGGCGGCGTTCGGTGATGTTACGTTACACACGTTTTGCGATGCTAGCGCCACGGCATACGGGGTAGCCATATATGTCGTTACTTCATTTGGGGCACATTTAGTTACAGCCCGGGCCAAGATAGCCCCGGTTAAAAAGGTAACTATCCCTAAAATGGAATTGACTGCCATGCTGCTATTAGCACGTCTGGTGCAACATGTAAGCGCAGCATATGAGAGCGAATTAAATATTGAAATCGTTCATGTATGGTGCGATAGTCAGGTCGCACTCAACTGGATACATAGCAAGAAGTCTCTGCCAGTTTATGTGCGGAATAGGGTAGATGAGATGAGAGCCCTTTTGCCAGACGTTGCTTATCATTATGTAAATACAAAAGATAACCCTAGTGATCTCATAACTAGGGGTATAACGGCTAGCCAGTTAATGAAGTCCGAATTGTGGTGGCATGCTCCAAAGTGGCTGCTCCATGAAAGTGAATGGACGATTTGGCATGCTGTTGATGAGGGACTTCTGCCACTGGAAACAGTGGCAGTTACAGCCCAACCAAATGAGCCACCGGGTCCTATCATAGAGTGGGCAAGATTCGGTGACTATAATAAACTAGTCAGAGTTGTAGCTTGGGTATTGCGATATGTATCTAATCTCAAGCTTAAAGTAATGGGCCAACTCTGCAACAGGGGTCACAACATTGATGCTCGTGAATTTAAAGCAGCTGAAGTAACTTTGATCAAATGGGTTCAAGTAGAAACCTTTTCCAATGAATTAGAATCCTTGAAAAGCTCGAATAAGACATTAATGCCTAATATAGTGCGTCAACTAAGGTTGCACCTAGACAATGGCCTCATCAGGTGTGAGGGTCGCCTGAAGTGGTCGGGTGTACCAGACGACACAAACCGCCCTATACTTATGCCAACAAGACATCACGTTACTGATCTATTGATCATACGTGCACATAGGGAAGTAAAACACCGGGGTATGTCATATTATATCAAATTTACGTCTCACATGGTGGATACCCAGAGTTCGACAAGTAGCTCGACGCGTAGTAAGAAAGTGTGTAATATGCCAGAGACTAAAGGGTAAACCATATGCAACTGGACCAGCTCCACCTCTACCTGAATGCCGTGTAAAGCACGTAGAACCTTTCCAAGCGGTAGGATTAGATTACACAGGGGCATTGAAGACGAGGGAGCATGAGAAGGTTTATATATTATTGTTTACCTGTGCGACGTCTCAAGCGGTACACCTAGAAGTATGTGATAATATGTCTAGCGAAGAATTTATGCTGGCGTTTAGACGGTTTTGTGCCCGTCGTTCATTCCCTCAACTCATTCTTAGCGACAATGCTCCCACTTATGTCCAAGCATCAAAATATCTAAAGGATATGAGTAGTGATCCTACTATCATCACTTTCTTGGGAGAGAAGAATTGCGAATGGAGGTTCATTCCAGTTAAGGCACCTTGGTTTGGTGGAATGTGGGAACGATGTGTCGGCATAGTAAAGTCAGGACTCAGAGCGGTTGTAGGACGTGCTCTATTAAAGAAGAGTGAGTTGACGACAGTCCTCACAGAGATAGAGGCAGTCGTGAATGATCGCCCGCTTGCATATGTGTACACCGACCTGCAAGAACCACTACCATTAACGCCAGCTCACTTGCTATATGGAAAACCATTGACTGCGTTTCCATCTGATTTTCAGTCCATAGTAGAGTTAGAGGATCCCTCGTTGTACTCTGAGGTAGCGGTGTCTAAGAGATACCAGTATATATCGGGGATAATAGAAGATTTTAGAAAACGGTGGATTAATGAATATCTGTTAGCATTGAGGGAAAGGAGTGCTACTTCCTCTGGTAGACCAATGGCACCTACTGTTGGTGACGTTGTTTTAATTAAAGAAAATAGTCCTCGTTTATACTGGAAATTGGGCCGCGTGTTGGAGGTATACAAGGGGGCAGACTCTGTAGAGCGGGTGGCGCTATTGAAGACAGCCACTGGAACTACTGTTCGTCCTATCGCACGTTTGTACGCTTTGGAGCTCGATTCCGCATTGCAATCTGATGCTCCACCTGTTATTGCTGGGTCCGAGGATTCTCAAAGGAACGACTCGCCTCTTACTGATGGTGATCATTCTCGGACCGGGATGCGTCCCAGACGCGCTGCTGCTGGCGCCGTTGACTTGTGGCGTCAGAAGATAGCCTCTGGGCAACTTTAGGTTAAGGTGGGGTTCAGGTCTTTTTTTGTGGGGGGAGTGTATCGTATAAATACGATTGAATATGACTATTTTGTGATCTCTTATGTCTCTGTGATGTCACGATCGCTCCTACAGCACGATGTAGGACGAGTAGATTATAAGATTGTAAATAAGTTAAGTTATAAAAGGACTAATATGCTATTAAGCAATATTGCCATGGTCTTATGTAGTATATATGAATTTATCGTATATATTAATATAATTTATCGTATAGAGCAACCTAGATGCGGTACGATAATTTGGGCTCCTGGCGGTTTGCCAAGGCAGCAAGGTGTGCTTTCGAGGAACGCCAGAGCTTCACGAACACCAACCAGTTAACATCTAAATTTCCGCCCAAAGTTGATTGAGCTTTTGTGCCTCGAATCACAATACACATACAGAAATACACACAGTTACACCATCACGACGCTCTCATCGACACCATGACTGACTGACAGATAAGCATAATAATCATGTCCATTCCCATGTAATCATTTATTCTTTCTTTAACTTGACTTGAGTCTCGGGACCGAAGTCTCGTTCCCCATTGTCCACCGCCATATTGGGTAAAACGTTCTCCCTTGCCTCATTGCCACGTGGAACTATTGGTGAGTTAATTCCTGGCTAATATTAACCCTTATAACCTTACCCTATATATGAATTTATTATGTGAGACCTTTGGATATAAATTAGCTTGTTTCAGATTGAATTCAATTTAGATATGGAGTAGTATTAATTTAGATTGATTTATTTGATTCATTATAGCTTAGTAATATTTAACTTCCATTGATAGTTTACCACAGTAATAATGATTGTAGTTTTCTTGCTAGGGGTGGTGATAAATACTATAATCATGGTAGTGTGTAGAGGTGTGGCTGTGTGACAATTGTTGCCTGTATGTTTGAGTGACATTTTATGGTTGTCTTACATACTTTTTGTTAGCGACACTAATTATACTGTATGTGATAATTTTTGTTTTGTGGATATGTCTGATCCTGTTTAATAGTGGCTGTATACAGGGTACTCCACGATTCTTTAGAAACCGTATCGGCACTTTCAGAAATTAAAGAGCGCTATTATGAACCAAAATATTCTATAAAATGTATATGTTTTTGTTGTCAACATTTTACAGCTACTGCCTTGTAAAGTAGGTATTTTTGTCATGTTCATTGTTTTAAATCCATGTTCCCGCCAAATGAAAGGGATATGAAAACAAAGTTGTGCATGGTACAGCATGGTATAATTACTTTATATAACACCATAAACCATACACTACTAAAATAACCATTCCATTCTATCATTAGAGCGGGTTAAGAATGCCGAATGTAAAAGGCCATATAGTTGCAAAAGTATGTAGTATGTTGTATATGCCTATAACGTTTTAACAGTCTTTCCTTTGTAGAAGTATCTACAGGGAAAACAATATTGCGAGACACCCTGTATTTGTGTGATAAATGTTGTTAGTGGTTGTGTGTGTGTGTGTGTGTGTGTGTGTGTGTGTGTGTGTGTGTGTGTGTGTGTGTGTGTGTTATTGAGTGTGTGTGTGTGAGTATTGTTACATTTGGCTACGTTTGTTTGAACACATTATATTAATTGGTCTAGTGCTGAATTGTTTGTTGTTGTTTGTTGTTTGTTTGTTTGTTGTCATAGTTGATTACTTACATCTGGATAAACAGAGAACGAAGTAATCACGATTTTGTGAATGAAGGTAGAGGAAGCCATGTTTTTAAATGTATGTATTCTCTATTGTTTATGTCCAATTGAAAGGGAGAAAGGGAAGAGAACAATAATTTGTCCCTTGTAATAAAAACACGAACTTATTTCGAAAGACACACACATGTAATCAGTGTCCGTGTGTGTGTGTGTGTGTGTGTGTGTGTGTGTGTGTGTGTATGTGTGTGTGTGTGTGTGTGTGTGTGTGTGTGTGTGTGTGTGTGTGTGTGTGTGTGTGTGTGAGTGTGCTTAAATTCTACCTTACCTATGTTAAGCTACTCCTTGTCATTAATGACATGACAAGCCGCCTAATTCCTTATAAAGTAGAAGGATGTAGTGAAACATTAAAAAAAGTTTGACCCATATAATCCCAAAAGGGGCTTTTTGACCAAACACACACAAACACGTACAATGTATTGTACAAACTGAGTGTGCGTGTGTGTAAAAATAATAATAACTGTATAGTAACTATCCTCAGTGTGTCTATGCTAGGTTCAGGATGTTTAAAATGCATAATATAATACATCCACTTTGTTTCACCTCGTTTGTTCTTGATCGATTACTCAAAGTGAATGAACTGATTGAACTTCCACTGATCTTAGATCCCATGGACTATAGTTTACAAGGACTAAATAAACAACAAAAGAAGAGGTACTGGTATTGAGGGAGGGAAGCTGGGTCGAGCGCAGGCTAGTGTGGGGCGCACTCTACACTGTGCGCGGGAGAGAGCTTATTTTGGTCAGCCGTCCGGTAGACCTTAGTATATAGATCTTGGATTCAGCCCTCCACATAATACTATAAACATATAATAATACAACTATGTTGTCCTTAACCCGTCCAGCCCCAGCGACGCGTCTGGCTCCGACCGTAACCTCAGGTGTAGCCACTCGAGAGGGCTCAGATTTGTATGGGAACGGTGTACGTATCCCACGCAACCGTGCCGATGGTTGAAAACTCTCAAAGTCCACGTGCGTGAGCGTGAGCGTGCAATAACCTGGTTTTTTGGGGTAATTGCCTTCAATTTT
Source organism: Paralithodes platypus (assembly GCA_032716605.1). NCBI lineage: Eukaryota > Metazoa > Arthropoda > Malacostraca > Decapoda > Lithodidae > Paralithodes > Paralithodes platypus. The sequence continues at coordinate 5,440,905 of CM064578.1, read as the reverse complement.
TTACTCCTGTAAAATACGTTTTCGGGGGCTCTGTAGGACCATTCTTTAAGCTTTTTGAGTGGTTTTTCGTGGTTTTACCTTCATTCCTAACCCATTCGCTATTGTTTCTGGAATAAAACCATTTTTTGAAAACCGGCCGGGTTCTGGTGAACAAACAATACAAAACTAGCCGGGGCTCCACGGGTTAATATTCGACCATTTCCCTATTCTACGATATTGTCTTTCCACACAGGCCGTATGACCGTGTCGCTCACGTGATGGGTATGACAATCCAGGCAGTGGATGGTGCAGCGCAACCTGCGTTCACAGCCAGACACACCACTGAAACACCGAGCACTCCCACCATTACACCGCCTGACTCCCCGACCCCCTCCACTACACCACCTGTCTTTGACAGCTTTACTATTGGTGCCATACGACGTTTTGTGCATGCCAAGTTTGCTGCAAAGGAAACATTTACTGTTGTTACCCTGACCGATGATTTGAAGAGGGCCGATATTATTCCAAGTGAGACCTCAGAGACAGCGATATGGCGTGTGTTGCACAGCATGGGATTCCGTTACAGGGTATCACAGAGAAAAATGTATGTACGGAAAGAGTCGAATGATATAGTATGTCGTCGTATTGACGCTCTCCGCGCACTCCAGCATCATCGGCAGGAAGGAAGACAGGTGGTGTATGTGGATGAAACGTGGTTCACAACAAGGATGTCACACAACAGGGAGTGGGTGGACAGAACACAACCTGAAACAAGTGCCACCTACAGCCGTCAGGTGCCACCTGGTGAAGGAGAGCGATTTGTGGTGGTAGCAGGTGGCACAGTCGAGGGTTTTGTGGATGGCTCCTTTGTATGTTTCCCTGCAAAGAACAAAACAGGTGACTACCACGGGGAAATGAACAGCAGCCTTTTTGTTCACTGGCTCACAGCACAACTTTTACCAGCATTGGCAGAGCCATCAGTAGTTGTGTTGGACAATGCACCCTACCACAGCCAGTTTACGGAGGAAAGTCGCTGTCCCACTACTACCACCAAAAAAGCTGACCTTGTGAAATGGTTGGAGGAAAGGAAACTCCCCTTCTCACCTCACGCTACTCGTCCTGAACTCCTTCGTATATGCAAAGAAAATCGACCAAAGCCACGGTACAAAGTGGATAATATAATCCGAGAATGGGGTCACGAAGTTGTCCGACTTCCACCGGCGCATCCTGAGCTGAACGCCATTGAGCAGGTGTGGGGGTGTATGAAGAGATACGTACGCACCTCGTTACAACGATTCACTCGTGCCAGCCTGAAGGCCAGGTTAGAGGAAGCAAAGTTACGCGCAACCAAAGACATTTGGGCAGGTGCCGTAAGAAGAGCTATGGCGTTTGAAGAGGATTATTGGTCATCTGACAATATTCATGACATTGTGGAACCTGTCGTTATAAGTTTTGACAGCGAAGATGAGGATGAGCTCTTCCTTGACAGTGACGAAGACTAAAATAAAATATATGTACAGTACATTTGCCTGTTTAATTATCCATTAATTCTCTTGTTAATATTTATTTATTCTGTAATTATACAAACCTCTTCCAATTCTTTAGAATATTATGGCCAATCATGTCATCACATCATACGGATAACCGAACAACAGGTCCATATAGCCTGAAACGACCATACCCAACCATAAATTATAGGGTTATAATTATAACTACCCGCCAAACTTGCTAGCAAAGACAGTATACTGTAATGTGATTAACCAACTTATGGGTCATGTTCATTTGCAAAAGCTGCCCAACTCATTGTTGCTGTACATACTTTAGTTCTATTGTAAACCCAATGTCGCGTAATACCACGGTATATTAATGTACAAAGTACTGAATGTCTTTATAATTATTATCCAATATGCTATGTGTGTGTGTGAGAGAGAGAGAGAGAGAGAGAGAGAGAGAGAGAGAGAGAGAGAGAGAGAGGTGGGGAGAGGGTATAGAAGGATGAGTGTAGGAGGGGGTTCGTGGGGGCGCTTGGTTGGTGGGGGAGGGACAGTATGACTGTAGGGGAGGGGGGTCTGTATGGTGTCCGATCGCTTGCTCATGTTTTTGCGTTCCCTTTGGCTACCCTAATGGTGGGGTCACACATTCACGTATATTGCTCCCGTCAGCTCCCGTCCGGCGTAATCGCCAATTTATGTACAGACGCGAGTAGTTCCTGCCGTGAACGCCCTTTCTACCACGACTATTGCACTTCCCAAGAGACGTACCGTAACGGGGCCAGTGTTATGTCAGCCATAATGGAGTCGTATTGAACTACGTGCGTGTTTGCGACATGCGTAAGCATAGCCCCGTTCGACCGCATGGGCTGCCCGATATGCGGGAACACAGGCCACGCCCATGCCACTCCCCCACAAGACCGGCGTAGCTGAGGCCGCACATCTTGGGATTTGTTAGGTCGTACCTGGACCGGTTCCGGCCAATCGTAGGCACACCCCATCTGACCAAACACAGACAAAGACAGTCTTTGTCAACCACGTCTGTCGGGGTTGCAATCTGGGAAGTACAAAAGGGCAGGAATGGCCACACCTTTCCCATTCCCACTCATTCCTCTGCACCATGAACAACATCACGGAATTCATCCTGGAGGAGTTCAAATTTGTGAACTCCTTAATCAAACCGGAGATTAGGCATAACACGCGGCTCATACAATGCATCCTTGCCTACATAGAAGTCTTAAAACTACTTGCAATAGCAAACTCCATCCATCAAGAGGAACAAGAGAAGAAGAAGGAAAGGACCAAGAGGACAGTGTGGGTGTGGCCATATCTACAACGGAGGCCTGAACATGGCCATTATGAGAACCTCATGCAAGAGTTGGCCAGAGAATGTCCACTACTGTACAAGAACTTCACCCGGGTAGACAAACAACTATTTGATGAGATTGTGGAACGTGTCACCCCCATCAATCAGAGGAAACCTACATTCTGGCGAAAACCCATTCCTCCTGGTCTGCGGGTGGCCATCACCCTACGTTTCCTCGCTACGGGTGATTCCTATAAAAGCCTGCAATACAACTTTCGTGTTGCCCACAACACCATTGCCAAAATTGTTCCAGACACATGCCAGGCCATCATCTCTGTCTACGGAGATCAGGAGCTCAAAACGCCACAATCGCCTGATGAATGGAAGGAGGTTGCCAGCGGCTTTGAGGAACGATGGAACCTGCCGCATTGTGTAGGAGCCATTGATGGCAAACACATACGGATCTGCAACCCCTCCTTTGGTGGCACATATTACTTCAACTACAAGAAGTTTTCTCCATTGTCCTGTTGGCAATTGTTGACTCCAACTACAAGTTCATCTACGTCGACGTTGGGGCCATAGGATCAGAGTCTGATGGTGGTGGCCTTGCACACACCCCTCTGTCTAAGTTGCTTGAAAGACAGACCGCCAAACTGCCCCCCCCCCCTCCCCCCGAGGTCATCTCTACCGATCCCACTGGACCACCCACGGACTACTTCTTAGTAGGGGATGATGCATTCCCTCTGCGCCCCTACATGATGAAGCCCTACCCCCAACGATTCCTCTCGAAACCTGAACGGATCTACAACTACAGACTCAGCAGGGGCCGCCGGGTGGTAGAGAACGCCTTTGGCATTCTTGCCAACCGCTTCCGGGTTTTGCACACTCCAATATCTATGAAACCTGAGCGTGCAGAGGTTGTTGTGTTGGCCTCATGCATTCTGCACAACATCCTACGAGGACGAAACCCACCCCGAGCAGAGGTAGATCAAGAGGACCCACACACCCACAAACTCATACCTGGCCCCTGGAAGACTGACCCACCTGTAGGAAGGAACCTACCAACCGTGGCCCGCAACACTGCAACCAGGCTTGCCAAGGAGCAACGGGACTACCTCAAGACCTACTTCTCTTCCCCTCAAGGATCTGGGGGTTGGCAGGATGACCGTATTTAGGTGAGAGAGGTTTTCCCCTGTTTAATTTGTATTTTGCTGTATATTTCAGTTTCATCTTAAATTTTGGTTATAGAGTCTTTGCCAGTTTGCTTTGTATTGCACTTTTATCAGTTACTTTTGATGTTCAGTAAGTTTGTAGGTTCTTCCATATATTTTTTATTGTATATTTTTAAATGTCCTTTAATTACTTTAATTGTTCCCTGCTTACTTTATTTTTCATCTTTTAGTTTTATATTTCAATCACGTTAATTGTTTCAATGTTTCATTTGTTTTGTACTGTATGTTTTATTTAATTTTTCATGATTTTTCATATTTATTAATAACCATGTTATCAGTATTTCTTTTCAATTAGTCATTTCTTTTTTATTACTTTCAGTATATATTTCATTTGTCATCTTATTAATAAATACTTTAGCTACAAAATTGGAATTAGAAACACACACGTCATTACAAAATTGTTTTTTTATTTTTAATACATCTTTCATTATCTACAAAATATATCCTAACATTATTACATCTTTGGGGTCTCCAGGCTCAGATTAGGGTTGCTTCTTGGGGGTCTCCAGGGTCTGTTCGGGATCAATGTTTGGTGCCGGCGTAGCTGGGTTCGAAGGTGCAGGTGAGGATGCAGGCAGATAGTGTTCTAAGTTGAAGCTTGTGTTCCCAAGCCCAAACTGGGAGCTCAACTGCGAGAGGTCGAAGTGCGTCGGTGTGGAGGCAGTAGGTGGCTGGAATGTGGCAGGGGGTGTTGCCGATTGGGGCGGCCGCATCATCAACGTCTGCAGTGCTGCAACCTGGTGTGCAGGTAGCACGTAGGTAGGAGCAGGGTTGGGCAACACTGGTTGAGGCAGGGTGATTGTCGGAGTGCCCTGGTACATCATAGCAGCGGTTGGTTGAGGTTGAGGTTGAGGTGGTTGTGGTTGAGGTTGTGGTTGTGGTTGTGGCGCCGGAATGCCATAATTTCTTATGGCATGCAGCATGAGGTCCGGACCAACACTGGTGACTCCCTCCTCAAAGGCAGTCTTGAACCTGTGGAGGGCTGCCAGGAGCTCATTCTTGAATGGAGTTCTAAAATTGGCCGGCAACCCCACACAGTCCTTTGCCATGACATCCATGGAGGCGCGCCAATACTGGAGTTCGGGGTCCTCCACCAAATCAGCCACCCCAGCCAGGTTCTGCCGCACCTGCTCCGCAGTGGCAAGGACCTGGTAAGGGAACAAGGAACAAGAGAACATTAAACACACGAAACATAATATATTTTAATATTGGATCAATTATGAATGTTAACAAATAAAATGATGTGGTGTTCTGGAAAGCCTAATATGTTCAAAGTTATTGTTACCATTATGGAAAAAGAGAAGATTAACACGTTACACAACACACGAAACATAACATATTTCAATAATTAACCAATTATGAATGTTAACAAATAAAATGATGTGGTATTCTGGGAAGCCTAATATGTTCAAAGTTATTGTTACCATTATGGAAAAAGAGAAGATTAACACGTTACACAACACACGAAACATAACATATTTCAATAATTAACCAATTATGAATGTTAACAAATAAAATGATGTGGTATTCTGGGAAGCCAATATGTTCAAAGTTATTGTTGCTATTATGAAACTAATATTTCCTCTACTCACTTGCTCCAGGGTTCCGGTTCCGTGGGTTGCAGGAACAGCACCAGGAGGCTTCCCCTGCTTCGCCCTCCGCGGAGGCATGGAGATGGCTGGGGTGGTGTTCTGACTGCCGGCTGCTTGGTCTTCCTCATCGGTGTCTGCTGGGGCGGGGTCATCAGGCAGAGGACCACACACAGGAGGCACAGGAGCATGCACAGGAGAAGGTTCGGCAGCTTGGGCAGCAGACTGTTGAGACATGAATGTATAATTAGTAACATGTAAATTATTTATGAACTGTTATATACCAATCAACATAACCATTCATCTTTGTAACCTTTAAATTAAATGAATAAACTGCTTTGTGTTATTATGTGTTTCATAACAAAAATGTTAGGTAATTATAAAATTAAGTGAACAAGATAATTTTACAAAAATAATGGCACCATTATAAGCAAAATATTTCAGAAAAAGAAAAATCCTGTTACTGTCCTGAGGACGCCAAAACTCTTGGCTTGCTATCGCTCGCCAGGAAAATATCGATGTTGTTGACGAATTAATAGTGAAAGGGTTGGGAAACAAACAAATATAAACGTACCTGAGGCATACCCAGATTCCGGGGCTTCTTCTGTCGCACGATGTGGGGCTTGAGGAACTGGAACATGGTCAGTATCCACTTCTCCCTCTCAGTCAACCTCTTGGCCCCCTCACCACTCTTGTCCTTGGTGAGCCTGCCAAACTTGGAGCGGAGAGAGGTGAACCACGTCAACAATTCCAAGCCGGTGATGGGGGGGTCCAGACTGGCTGCCTTCTCCGCCCAAACATGGTCGATGTGCTCCTTGTCTTTGTGGCGGTTATCACCCTTATCATACAGATAAGGCACATCCTGCTCCAGCCAGTCTCCCAACATACGCTCCTGCGCCTCCGTCAGGATAATGTTGGTGCTCTTCCGGCGCCGTTTTATTGGTACTGTTGGCTGTTCCTGTCCCTGTCCCTGTTCAACTTCGTCGGGGTTTTCCTCACTTTCATCCACATCCAACACCTCTCCATCATCGTCGGGTATATTCATTAACACTTCACCGTCAGAGGGGTTAATCGGCGAGGTTCCAGACGACGAGGGGACAGCCGGTGAGGTTGCAGAGTTCGAGGGGCCAGGCGGTGAGGTTGCAGAGTTCGAGGGGACAGGCGAGGTTGCAGGCGTCAAGGGGACAGGCGGTGATGAGGTTGCAGGCGTCAAGGGGACAGGCGGTGAGGTTGCAGACGTCTTCTTCATGCTTCTCTTGGTAGCTTTGGTAGCCATGGTGACAGGGCAGGGCAGGGCAGCGTGCAGAGGGTGGCAGCAGAGGCTGGCAGGGTGGCAGGCAGGGTGGCAGAGTAGCAGGGATGGTGGTGGTCGTCGTGGTGTGGTGAGAGGTATGACGGCAGTAACTCCCGCTGTCCCTATATACCCCCCGTACGACATTGCCGCGTCTTCCCGGCAACACGCAGTGCGGCGGCGTTGCCAAACGAAGGTAAACTTCCACGTTCGACTGGAACTTTCCACGATGGACGAGAGCAGCTCTCGTCTGACGGGGTAGCTTCTACGTCTGATGAGGCTGCTCCAGTCAGACGGCTGTGGTGGCCAGGATACGTAATATGTTGCCAACTACCAATATACCCTCGTTTACAAAAGACGGGAGCTGACGGGAGCAATATACGTGAATGTGTGACCCCACCATAAGAGGTAGCATCGTAACTATAATAATTTGACAAACCTTTATAACACCATAATTTACGGCGGGGTATCAATAACATTGTGTTCGAATGTCATTATTATGTAACCTATAGTCTTGCCACAAATTGCGAAAGGCGATGCGACATCGGGTCTGAAATACACAGTAGTCGTCTTTCCACTGCTCTCCTGTACTCCTCCCTGACTTCCTCCTCCTGCAACCTCTCCACCCTCCTCTCGCCTCCCTCCAGCTCTCCTCACCCACTTCTTTTGTATCCTAACCTTAGCTACCACTACATAATGATCAGACAGACCCCCTCCAATACCCCTATACACCCTAGCATCCATCACAGATTTCTTCATTCGTTCATCCACACATACATAATCAATCAATGACTTTCGTTCCACCACTGTCTTATCCTTCATCGTCAACATCCGTTTCCACGTGTACCTGTGGATCATTCTGTGTCGGAAGAAGGTGTTGGCTATCCACAGCCTCCTCCCCACACATACGTCCACAAGTGCACTACCATTCCCATTCACCTCTGATGGTACCCCCCACCCTCCCACCACTCCCTCAACTTTCCTATCACCCACCTTACCATTCATATCCCCAATCAGAAATATTCTTTCGTTCTTGTCAAACTTCTCCAGGCACGCCTTCACATTCATCCAGAACTCCTCTTTCTTTCTTTCAATAATATCTTCTGTCAGGGCATACATAAGTAATTAACTTCATATGAGTATGCAGTTTACCCCTATATTACTGCAATTTTTCAATAAATATGGTCAAAATACCGAGAGGGCAAAAATACACTCGGTAATCATATTATTTTCCTTATTTACACTTGAGTAAGAGTCCCGATACTCTGGTAAGCAATCTTGCGCAGGTTTATGTGTGTACAGTATGTATGGTTTCAATTATGTACTAGGACCAACTTCACTTGTGTCATTGCTGTTAAACCTGCATTACTTTTCACAGAAAAGCCTTTGCCTTAGCCGTCGATAATTAAAGTTTTCTTTTTGTTAATCGGAAGTTGGTAAGGCCGCCGTGTCCAGACGGAATGGAAACTCATATGATGTAGGCAGCCCTCTCGATAATGAAAGGGCATCTGCTCTTGCGCAACAAATAGTCTCAAATGAAGTTATGTTAATCGTCCCAGTTGCAGATGAAGTTGTCCTTATGTTAACATTCACAGACTAGTAATATCAATCACAGACAAAGGGTTGAAAGCTCCAGTCACAGATGAAGTGCTCAGGCCAGCTGCATATGAAGCCTTTAAAATATTGGAGTTGGTGATGATGTGGTTCGGCAACGTGGAAGAGAAAATTTCCTCTGCAATCACCAGACACCGTACTTCAGTGTTGGAGCAGCAGAGGCATTGGGAGGTATGGACAGTATGATAGGCCGTTCCAGTCTGGAGAGTAGCTAACCAAGATCAGCCTATGGATAAGTTAACATTTGATTAGTAATGGTGATGGTTTGTTCTCATGTGTTTCTCTTTCAATATCTTAGTTGGTGGAAGTTTCACAGTGGCTTTGTTATCCAGGCGCCAGATAGCCTAGTGGTAAGTTAGTGGCAATTTATATATAAATGTTATATGGTATGCTACAGTGTATAGTTTACTGTATGATGATGGAAACATATTACCTCCCAATAATTGTGTATGTGCATATACTTTTACGCTAGGCAATATTTATGGTGTGTTGCAGTAGGTAAGGTGATAAAATAAAGAGTGGTAGTAATAAAAGACAGGGTGATTGATGAGGGACGGGGCTTGATGAAGGAATAATGGGGGCGGTGCAGAGGTTAAGAATGCCGAGGAAGGCAAAACTCCACTCTATCTCTCTTTCTCTTCCTCTCTACCCCCTCCCCCCCCTCCCCCGCCCCCTCTCTCTCTCTCTCTCTCTCTCTCTCATCAAAACCTGAAATTTTTTCATCATAGCAACATCCCAAACATGTATTCTGCTGCACAGGAAATTTGTGATTCAGATACCAGAGAGAGAGAGAGAGAGAGACAGCGGAGGAGGAAGAAGAGCAAGAGAGACGCATGAAAGCAGGCACATGCAATCAAAGCAACTGCAAGCGAAAAATAACCAGACCAGTTTACGCAATGACAAGTAACAAACAACAGTGATGATATGAGAGAGGCTGGATATGAACACAGCAACTGCAGCCCCTTTATTGACACACAGGAACATTAATACAATGTTTGCTGGGCTACTTCCTACCCTATTCTGGCTCTGGAGGAAAGTTATTATTGCATTCTTATTATGTGGGCTATTTGTGTACGAGTTTGTGTGTGTATTCATAATTGTAGTTTGGCAGGAATTCAGTTTTTGGCACGTATTGTCCCGCTTCTTAGACATTATCAGTGACAATTACCCATCTCCTTGCTCAAGGGAGATGGTAACCGCCGGCTATGTCTCAGAACACTTTCATCAACCTGAGCGAGATTTGAACCCTGGTCTGCTGGGTTGCAGGCAGAACGGTACCACTGAGCTAGCCGGGCGGCTAGCGATGTCTGTGTATGTGTGTGTGCGCGTGGGGGATGATAGATTTTTGTTTGTTATAGTTTTTATCTAGATTTACCCTTTCGAGGGTCCCTGATAGATATGAACACTAGTTTCAGTATTTCTTAATATCTTCGGATTTCCCATACTATTTGTTTCGTACAGTCTTTTACATTTAGTATAGCTTAGGTATTGGTAATTCGCAAGTAGCTTCTATATTTGTAATTTACATATCAATATGGCAAGTATTGTTCAATATGAAAATACATATGATTATTATTACGAGTTTGGTTGTCCTCTTCCTATATAGGACTATTATTGTAGGTCAATCTTTTTTACTTCCTGGCATAAAATCATGAACTGGGAATGAATTTATGTGAGTAACTGTACATAACAAACAATTCATGGGGTAACTGTACACAATAAACAATGCATGGGGTAACTGTAAATAACAAACAATGCATGTGGTAACTTTGCACAACAAACAATGAATGGGGTAACTGTACACAACAAACAATGAATGGGGTAACTGTACACAACAAACAATGAATGGGGTAACTGTACATAACAAACAATGCATGGGGTAACTGTACATAACAAACAATTCATGGGGTAACTGTACACAACAAACAATGAATGGGGTAACTGTACATAACAAACAATTCATGGGGTAACTGTACACAACAAACAATGAATGGGGTAACTGTACATAACAAACAATTCATGGGGTAACTGTACACAACAAACAATGAATGGGGTAACTGTACATAACAAACAATGCATGGGGTAACTGTACACAACAAACAATGAATGGGGTAACTGTACATAACAAACAATTCATGGGGTAACTGTACATAACAAACAATGCATGGGGTAACTGTACATAACAAACAATGCATGGGGTAACTGTACATAACAAACAATGCATGGGGTAACTGTACATAACAAACAATGCATGGGGTAACTGTACATAACAAACAATGCATGGGGTAACTGTACATAACAAACAATTCATGGGGTAACTGTACTTTGCCTTTTGTCTCCTGCATGCACATAGAACAATAATCACAACAACAACAATAATTCAGTCCAAACCCCTGCGTCTATAAATTTACTCCTGTGATCCGAGCTAATCTCTTGACAACGAGATATCCAATTTATATGAATTAAAATAGACTGCCGTAAGCTATGATAGAATGAAGTCGTAATCACTGGCTTAATTGGACACATGGAAACTCTCCTTTAACGGGGCCCACCTCGTTTTTTTTTTCTCTATCTCCCTCTCTCTCTGGTTTGTATCCATTCGGCCTCGTTCAGCCTACTGCTTTAAGACGTTTATCCCCATCCAGGTGTCGATATTTTCCTGTCGAGCGGTAGCGAGCCATCATATTTTAAATAATGTTTTTGACAGCAGGCTAAATTTGTAAATTTTTCGATAGAAAAATGTCGCCGGCGAAGCCGGATTTATCCATACAATGCTGGCTCGTGAAAGAAATCGACACCTGGATGGGGATATATGCCGGTACGTCTTAAAACAGTAGGCTGAATGGACCCGAATGGATACAAGCCAGAGAAAGAGAGACAAAAAGCAGGTCACCCCCTTAACCCTTTCTCCTAGACAGATCCCTCGTAAACAAAATATATATTACTGACGGCAACTGGAATTAAATAACGGGTAAAGATGTAGAAGATATATTTAATCTATTTTAGAGAATTAGCTTCATCATAAGACTTCCTGGGTTGCTTTATTTTCTTTCTGAGTGTGCTTTTATGTTTACTGTCAATATTTGTGTCTATTCTTGTTCTCAAAATGGCCGATTTCGCACCAACTTTTCGCATGCATATTAATATTATATCCCCTTAAAGAGAGCAGGGCTTGAACAATGAGGGAAGTTCTGTTGCTAAAGGCATAACGGTTGGGTAGGTGAGGTTGGGTAAGTTAGTTTAGGTAAGTTAGGTTAGGTAAGGTAGGTTACCTGAGCAGTTACATAGCCAACCAAGCCCAACCTAACTTACCATGATCAACGTAACTCAAGGAGATAGGCGTTATTTATTTGTTTATTTATTTGTTTATTTATATATATTTTAGTTTCCTCCCTAGGCCTCCATCAAGCTTAAAACACAAACAAATCCTCAAGATACCCCGTCGACATTATAATTTGTACATTTTTCGGTAGAATACTGTCCCGGCTGAAGGCCGGTTCCTCCAAAATTACAGGCTCGCTGTCGCTCGGTAGGAAAACAATTCGACACCTATTTTTTTGTATATGTGCATGAAGGAGACAAAAGGCTAAGCTGCCTGCAACACTTGTCCCCCCCACAGTTGAAAGAGTGATAGAGAGCCAATATCAAGGTACCGGTATATTAGAGGTAATCTAGGTGAGTTATAAAGAAGTGTGGTGTACTTGTTAAGTGTAGTGACATTAATAGCAGGATGTGATCGCAAGAGTTAGCTGGATTATGCCCTATGATGTGAGGCACAAATAGAAACAGTGAGGAAAGCTAGACAAGTGGTGTGTGTGTGCGTGTGTTTAACGTAAACTGTATTTTGTAGCGTGTAGGCCTACAGTATATACCACCCCCCTTCGTAGAGCTCGTAGCACCCGTCTTGCAACACAATATCAACCCTACTCTGTGGAAGTGATGAAGTATTGAGGGATAAGCCTTTGCAACCCAGGAGTGAAACATTATTCTCAAATTTTCTTCTAAGCTTACTTGAGTTGCAGTTGGGATGTGTGTACATGCTTAGATTGATATGCAGGATTCGAAGTTGCATAATAAATCGTAGGCAGTGTCCACCAACCTTTAACTGTCTTCGTGGTGCGATGCATAAGGTGTTGATATTCGGTGTGAGCATCCTGGGTTCGAATCCACGGACTGCCACATGTGTTTGTAAATTTCATTAATCGATTTTAGGAGTATAGTTGGTTGTTGGAAGGAACATAATAATTCAACAGCTGAGCTCTGGAACTCTCTCCCAGAATCAGTCTTTCCCACTTCCTATGACTTAAATTGCTTCAAATTCCGCGTGTCCAGGCATTTTGGCTCGAATGTCCCTTGATTTTGGCCCTGTCACTCTTTCAATTCTGGGGGAGGCGCTTGTCACAGGCATTTCTGCCTTTTGTCTCCCTCATTCACATAGAAAAAAATATATTAAGAATATAATCTATTCGTGTGCATATTGCTCTCGCTCTCACTCTCTCTTCTCTCTCAGTATATATATATATATATATATATATATATATATATATATATATATATATATATATATATATATATATATACTAATAAGGCGTACGGTCCGGACCGTGTTCCTCCTGTTGTTCTTAAAAAATTTGCTTCCGTGCTGACTCCCTGCCTAGGCAAACTCTTTCGTCTCTGTCTATCCTCTAACGTCTTCCCTTCATGCTGGAAGTTTGCTCACATGCAACCTGTCCCAAAGAAGGGTGATCGCTCTCAACCCTCCTACTATCGTCCAATTGCTCTCATCTCATGTCTTTCTAAAGTTTTTGAAACTATTCTTGCTTCCAAATTTCTTAAGCATTTCTCTTCTCATAATCTGCTCTCAGATCGCCAGTATGGCTTCCTTAAGGGTCGCTCTACTGGTGATCTTCTTTCATATCTTACTAATTGTTGGTCATCCTCCTTTCGGGACTTGGGTGAGACTTTTTCTATTGCACTAGACATATCGAAAGCCTTCGATAGAGTCTGGCACAAATCTTTAATTTCTAAACTACCCTCCTTCGGTTTCTATCCCTCCATCTGTGCCTTTGTCTCTAATTTCCTTTCCGGCCGTTCCATAGCCGCGGTTGTGGATGGCCATTGTTCACTTCCTCACCCTATAAACTCCGGTGTTCCTCAGAGCTCTGTCCTATCTCCTATTCTCTTTCTAATTTTTATAAATGATCTCAACTGTACCTCAATTCCCATCCATTCATACGCAGACGACTCAACCTTACACTACTCCATTAGTTTTTCAGAACGCCCCAGCCAGCAATCCCTCGACGACAAACGTAATGAAGCCATAGAACTCTCAAATTCTGTTCTAAATACTATCTCCAATTGGGGCAGAGAAAACCTTGTTACCTTTAATGCTTCCAAAACCCAATTTCTCCATCTATCTACCCGTAAGGAACTCCCAGCGGACTATCCCTTATTCTTCAACAATACAAAAATCAATCCTTCATCTTCTCTCAATATTCTTGGTGTCTCTTTTTCTTCTGCTCTCATTTGGAAGGACCATATTACCAGTCTTGCTAAGGCAGCCTCCCATGAGTTGGGTGTGCTCAACTGCCTTAGGGGGTTCTTTTCCCCTGCACAGCTTCTTGCTCTGTACAGAGGCATAGTGCGTCCTTGTATTGAGTATTGTTCACATGTGTGGGGAGGTTCCTCTCACACCGCTCTCCTAGACAAAGTTGAAAGGAAGGCCTTTCGTATCATTAACTCCCGTCCACTCACCAACTCTCTGCAATCTCTCTCTCTCCGCCGCAATGTTGCATCTCTCTCGCTATTCTATCGCTACTATAATAATCAGTGTTCCTCAGAGCTTTCCCAGTGTATACCACCTCCTTTACGTAGGGCATGTGGTACCCGTGTTGCAACTCAATCCCACTCCTACTCTGTGCAACTCTCCAACCCGAGAGTGAAACGTTACTCTCAGTCTTTCTTCTATTCAACAGCTGAGCTCTGGAACTCTCTCCCAGAATCAGTCTTTCCCTCTTTCTATGACTTAAATTGCTTCAAAATCCGTGTGTACAGGCATTTTGGCTCGAACGTCCCTTGATTTTGGCCCTGTTACTCTTTCAACTATGGGGGAGGCACTCGCTATAGGCAGTTCTGCCTTTTGCCTCCCTCAATCACATAGAAAGAACACAAAAATATATATATACTGTATATATATATTGTATTACGAATATCTTTTGTTTCACCTTTGGTAAACTTTCTCAAGACATTTTCCCATTTTTATTGTTCATAACATCAATATCCCTCGTCCTGTGCTTCGCGTCTCTCTCTCTCTCCCTCTCTCTCTCTCTCTCTCTCTCTCTCTCTCTCTCTCTCTCTCTCTCTCTCTCTTTGAACTTTCTGCGTATATACTGTATGCATGCACGTATATTTAGTCATTAACTCATTAACTATGTAGTATTGTGAAAGATAAGATTTAGTCAAACGTGAATTTTCTTTTTTTACTAGAAATTAATAATACAAAAAAAAAAATACAAAAATAAATCAAAGGAAATTAACAGCTATGAACCTACTGGTATTGAAATGATCTGCAATTATTTTTCAGAAATGAATTTCTCAGATACTAACAAATTGACAACAAAAATAATGATACTAATAAAACAAAATCTAAATACACTTATACCCATTTCGAGGAAGGGGATGAAGAGCTCTCGATTTATGAGGACAAAAATAATAAATCAATAACAAATGTATATAAAATACAAAATATAAACCCCACATAATTATATCCTCAGTTCTCAATTACGGGCGACGATGCTCTATATAAAAATAAAATAATTGCTTCGTATATCAGGGCGTGGAAAGATAATGTTTCGGGTATCAAAGGAATAGTGGTGTATAATTAGATTGGTTCAGCGATAACCGATAATAAACACAAATCGCGCCAGATCAGTCCACATATTTCTTCGCGCGGGCAGGAAACAAATATTTCAATCAGGTTTGCAATAAAAATCAAATCCAGAAAAATGTTGGGAGGGACAAATATAGTTCATGTGTACGGGCGTCGAGTGTGTGTGTGTGTGTGTGTGTGTGTGTAATCATAGTTATTCACCATAATATGTATATACTATATGATATACCGGTATATATATATATATATATATATATATATATACATATATATATATATATACTGTATATATTTATTAGTGGCCCCTTCATCATTGACAATGCGCCTAACATTGCTTATGGCCAATCTTTGAACTCAGGCTTGCCTTTCAAATGACCGAGTCATTTGAAAGGCAAGCCTGAGTTCAAAGATTGGCCATAAACAATGTTAGGGGCATCGTCAATGATGAAGGGGCCACTACTAAATATTAGGTTTTCCTTCTTCCCTTCGGGCCTCAAACCTATAATATACAATATACAGTATATATATATTTGTATATATATATATATAACATTACACTAGTTAACTTGTATTCTCATTCCTAACTCTTTTGCGTTTAATTTCCTTATATATATTGTCGGCATATTTTTGTTATGAGATTCCTGCCAGCTCGTATATCCCACCCTGCTGTCTATCTGCCTGTCTGTTTGGGTCTGTCTAATTTTCCGTGGCTGTCTATCTGTATGTATGTCTCTTCATGACTGTGTGTGTGTCTGTTTGTGGTTGGTTGGTGTCTGTCCATGGATGTCTGTCCATATCTTCTGTGGCTGTCTGACTGTCAGTGGTTGTCTGTCTGTACAATATGAAAGTAAGGCATGTCGGTTGTCATGCCTGGCTCTACTTGACATTCATTGGAGCACGGCCTTCTCTATTTACTAACATGAAGGCCACCTTCCTACTTCGGCGAGAGCTGGCATACGAAAGGATCAAGTAGGCCAGTCAGTTAAATTTAAAGTGTTGGAGAGGTCACACGTTGGTCGAATTCAGAAGATTTTGTTAGCTGAATTAATGGGTACCGTGTATTGACTTATAACAAAATCCTGTACCAAGTTGTAGAGGAAACTACGCAAATGGGCGAAAAGTCCATATAGTTTCGTTCTTATAAGATGAAAACCGAAAAGCTCAGTGGCTAATAACTATAGAAAGAGACGACTACAATGTCACTCGGTAATACTATAGATGTACTATATATATTTTATTTGGTTAGACTACAAAGGATTCATAAGCCTTTTGTGCATACTATGTTTTAATATTTAAGATACAGCTGGAATATTCGAGCTGTGTGATTCTCTTATATAATGGATCGAAGCTAGTGGCTGCCTTACTAGTATACGAGACCCGGGGTATTTAAATACTATACGATTTATAGGAAACTTAATATGATATACCAGTCTTAGTAATATACTATATATATATATATATATATATATATATAAACATACATTTCTAGAAGAGCTTAATGTAATATGCTATAGGCTGTAACTCCCCGTTGTTTGATAATTAAGACACCAACATGGCGTCCACAGATTAAGAAGGTCGATCTCTCTTAATAATAAATTGTCTAATAATGGGTAGAATAAAATGGAAATGGGCGTCATCGTATTAGAGCAATTAAAGTGCCCATAATAATATACTCTTAAAATTAACTTAAACATTAGTCTATTTAGTGTGCAGTTGGGTGTGAGTACATGATTAGATTGATATCCAGTATTCGATCAATGGATATAAAATCGTAGTCATGTATTAAACCTTTAACTGTCTTGATGGTGTAATGGCTAGAGTGTTTAAAATCTGTATGTGGTAACCCAGGTTCGAATCACGGGAAGATCATATGCTTTCATTAATTTCATTGAGAGGTGTTTGGTGTTGGAAGTGAAATTAATAAATTAGATTATAAAGGTATAATAACAGTAATAAACCCATCCAAAATAAGAATAGGCAGGTATCTCACTGTTAACACCTTGAGGGTCTAAAACGCATTATTACATTATATTTTGGTTATCATTAGACGATTTTATGCAATTTAGGAAGGATATCTAGAAATCGTAGTCGTAAATACTATCTCAATGAACTCTTTAGCTCTCTCTCAATTTGAACCTATGATGAATAAAATTGTGTAATGGTAGCCAAAATGCGTCATGATCATCAAAGGGTTAATATACCCAATGGTGCTACATAATTGTCCATACCCTTGATTTTTAAGGGGGGATGGTGCAATTTTTGCTCGATAATATCAGTTATTAATTATTTGTCTAGTTTCCTCCCTAGACCTCCATCAATCTTAAGAAAACCACCCCAGGATCCAACTTCAAGATATTTTTGTACATTTTTCGGTAGAAAAATGTCCCGGCCAAAGGCCGATTCCTCCTAAATTACAGGCTTGCTATCGCTCGCCAGGAAAAATATCGACACCTCAATGAGAAGAAAAGTCTTAATATTGACAAGGAAAAGGGACGAAAGGTCTTAAAATCGACAAACTAATGGGCCGAACGTCTGAAACCTTTGGGTCTAAGCATGAGAGAGAAGGGTGTCCAGATAAACGGCCCATATCACCTTAACGGTGATAATATAATAATGTGTTTATATTAGTAGTCCATTAGTTATATACGGTATATAGTGGAGCAGATAACTGCAAATTTCAGGAGAATCGTTCATTTCCTGAAACAAGCACCAAATTTGGCACACATACTCCTTGGGGATTGCTCTTTTGATAAAACCCGTTAGCCAGCTAAAAATTCAAGATGGCGGCCATTTTTCAAGATGGCCATCATTGAATATACAGAAATATTGCATTTCGCAATAAAATCGCAAAGACTTGTCCTATTTGAATGATCTTGGTGACAAATCATACATTTTTCACTATGTAGAATCCGAATTTGTAACCATGGACTTACTCACTAGCTTCCTTGTACCATAATATCAGTCCCGGAATCCTAATATTCTGCTAAATTAGAGGTTCATGTTACGTCTGACTCGGCTAAAATGCATGGTAGTGTATATCATAGTAGTGTTAGAGGTTTAGTATGTGTAGCATCTTCCTGTACAAGGCTTCCAAACTGGACATGACACGATGTGGTGGGTGGGGGGGGGGGGGGGACGTTGAGAGACTTGCAGCGGAAGGTGTAGAGTAGTAGCTCAACAGAGCGGATGTCAACGCACAGCCAGGGCACACTGGTGGCACCGCTGCTGTGAAACTCAGCATGGGGTTCAGTATCAGCTGAATAATTAGTTTAGTGTAGCTAAATAATTAGTTTTGTGTCCCAAATGCTGTCTAATAAGCCCCACATCAGTTAGCTACTGTAAATTACATGTAGTTTAACATAGATGTTTAGTTAGATAGCCGCGCCTGAATTGACAGGGTGTGCCAGCGCGGGAGAGCCGAGCCAAGGGTAACAGTTCTCAGCAATGGTTATTGACCAAACTCACGAGCAGGCCAACGCTGTCATCAAGGCAGACCGGGGTGTGATCAGCATGACTGAAGACCCATCAGCACTGAGAAGATGGATGATAGCTGGTCCTCAAGTCAGCCACTTGGTTGCACAGTATGAGGCAGCATGTGGGACCAAAGAGGGTACTGAACACACCAGCCACCATGAGGAGACAGAACGAGCACAAAGAGTGTTCCTTGAGAGAGTAGAAAAGCTCTCACAAGCCATGACAGATATGTGCAATCCTTTCCAGGAGGAGAGTCGGGACCTGCTTTTGCTTGATACAAAGGATATTGCTCACCACACTGCCGCCGAGTTGATTGGCACACACCTTGAGAAATGCAAGGTCCGTTTCCAGGAGTTTATGAAGGGACTGGAAGGGGAAGAAGAATCCACCTTCTATGAACCAATCAAGAAGAACAGGGTTGACTTTTTCCGACAGGTACCAGCCTCTGTTGACTCTTCAATGCAAAAAGTGCTGAAGGAAGACTGTCAACTGTTCTCCAAGCTGTTCATATCATGCCAGATCAGAGAGTGTGACTTGAAGGAGTTTTTCCATCATGAGAACTAGTCACATCCTGCTGCCCTCAGTGATGGTGGAAAGCTCCACACCTGTCAGAAATCCCACCTCACTACCATTCTTCAGAGCCAAGTTACAACCCCTGAGGCAGAGCCAGACGCCGACACCATCATCATTGATGGTGCAGCGTTGGTGAACAGTCTGCCCCCACGGAGTTCAAAGATGTTCGAAGAGTACGCAATGCTCGATGTCCTTCCTAGAAGACAAGCATACTCTACCAAGTACAAGAGAACAGACATTGTGTTTGATGTCTACCGGCCATCTAGTCTGAAAGCTGAAACTAGATCAAAGCGAGGACGCGGGGTGAGACGCAGGGTGACAGGGAAGGGCAAAATTCCCTCAAACTGGCGAAACTTCCTGAGAGAAAATGACAACAAAGCCGAGCTGTTCAACTTTCTGGCTGATAAGATTGCACGTGTGGCCACACCAAATGTGGTCATTGTGACCAAGGAAGAAGATGCTGTCAGCAACCGCACTATCAATCTGGCTGGGGTGGCACCGTGCAGTCATGAAGAAGCTGACACGCGGATCTTTGTGCATGCCAGGCATGCAACAGAAGCAGGCAGCAAAGTCATCATGGTCAAAGCCAGCGACACAGATGTTGTCGTCATCGCAGTCTGTGTTCTGCAGGCACTTCAGGAGCTAGGTCTGCAGCAGTTGTGGGTTGCCTTTGGCCAAGGACAGAACCTGAGGTGGGTTCCTGTACATGACTTGTGTTGCACTCTTGCAGAAAAGAGCAAAGGGATGCTCTTCTTCCATGCCTTCACTGGCTGCGATGTCGTTTCAGCATTCCGTGGCAAAGGGAAGAAGTCTGGTTGGCAAACCTGGGATGTTTGTGATGAGGCTTCCGGTGTCTTCAGCAAACTCAGCCAGTACCCACCGGTAGTTGATGATGAAGACCTAGAGACCTTGGAGAAGTTCGTGGTCATGATGTACGACAGATCCAGCACAGCTGAAGGTGTCGATGATGCGAGGTTGGACATGTTTGCTCGGAAGCAGAGGCCGTACGAAGCCATTCCTCCAACCCGAGCAGCATGTGAAGCGTGCTGCCTACCAGGAGGGCTGCATCTGGAGTCAGTCAACAGTACGTCAACCAGAAACGCAGACTCCTGCCAACTGGGGCTGGACCAAGAAAGGAGATCTGTGGCAGATCGTTTGGACAGAGCTCCCACCCATTGCACAGAGTTGCCAGCAGCTGACCAAGTGTAGATGCAAGTCGGAATGCTGCGGTCGATGCAAATGCTACTGCTTTGGTCTGACCTGCACGGCACTGTGCAGCTGCAGATGCGAGGTTTAGAAGTGTTGTAGTATACTCATCCAGGCAGCAAGACAATAAGTGACAAACAAGTATAGGCCTACTGCCTACATGTACATCCAATAATATATCGGACTGATGGTGCCTATGATATGGGCACTTTTTACCCTAATTATGATTCCGGGACTGATATTATGGTACAAGGAAGCTAGTGAGTAAGTCCATGGTTCCAAATTCGGATTCTACATAGTGAAAAATGTATGATTTGACACCAAGATCATTCAAATAGGACAAGTCTGCGATTTTATTGCGAAATGCAATGTTTCTGCATATTCAATGGCGGCCATCTTGAAAAATGGCCGCCATCTTGAATTTTTAGGTGGCTAACGGGTTTTATCAAAAGAGCAATCCCCAAGGAGTATGTGTGCCAATCTTGGTGCTTGTTTCAAGAAATGAATGATTATTCCAGTTATCTGCCCCACTAATAGTGGCCATTGTTATGAATTCGATAATACTTTAGAGTTTAGATTATATACTATGTTTTATTATTAGTATTATTAGTAGTAGTATCATTATTAGTATTATTTTTCACATTGTTATTATTACTATTATTAGGGGTTCGACCCCTACGGGGAACCCATATTGTAATCATTAAACCCGGTTTTTCATCCAAATTCTTCTTACACGCCGGTTTCGACGCAATAACTCCAGAACCGCTTTTTGGATCGGGATCAAACTTTCACAGGAGGTGCGTTTTTGTATTGGGCAACTTTTGATATGCTAAACATCCGGCATGGCGGCGAAACAGGTCCGTGGCAGCCGATTTCTCGAAAAACTTGACGCCTAAATACCGTCTCTGCCACTCATAGGAAACGATTGGGCTTTGGCATATGGACTCCACTACTAATGCTCCGCAAATTTTATAGAGAAGGTTTTGCTTTTGCACGTGGGGTTTTTTCCGGCAATCTTGAAAAAAACTCTAATTCCACTTAAAATTCCACATCTTGAAAACTACGCCGATGATCAAAGCCATGCTTGCGTAGTTCGGTGAGGCTCGCGATTCCGAACGTTTTGATACCAAAAGAATATAAATGGGTGGAATAGTTTGGCCGCAGCATTGAAAATTGTCTATTCTTAAATGACTTTAAAACCGCATTCGCTACCCACACAAAGTTTGCCGTCTACAGTCAATAGGCTTCCACGCATCCCCCAGTTTTGCTTAATAACATAATCTCTTTATTATTCAGATCTATAATTTTTTTTATATTTAACTCTCTCAAAACAGTTCGAGTCCCTACGAATTCCAGCAATTATTTAGACAACCTACCTATACATACCTACCCTACCAAATAATAATGATAATTCAAATTTATTTATGGTGAATAGCAGAGTATTGGCTAAGGTTTTTAACAATTCCTCCCTTTGCCAAATGCTTAGTTTAATAACAATGATATGGACCTTTAAAGTTTTGGCAATTGCCTGTGTGACTTACCCTGCCCTTCCTTCCTACCTCCCTCCTCCCTCATATCTAGCAAATGTATCAACAACCACTCTAGTGAACTTTCAGTATTTAGTTTATTCAGCTTAATACCATTTATCCACATAAAATAGAAACCTATCATAATTGTTGTCTAATGCAACTATAGACAGTGCTATTACATATTATTTGAACATGATGTCGAATTTAGCAGTTGCTGTTTACCTTGAACAGTAATGACAGGACCGAAAGCTTCTCTTGCCGTGTAGTACTCAAAGAAAGCAGGGTTACTTAAGCTGGCCCATACCGAACTGTTACCAAGTCAGAGAATCAGAGGTAACTTTCACAATACATTATAACCCTAGACAGACACCAATATACCACTAAATCATACAAATATCACTACAAAAAAGATAGGAAAATATAATATTAATGTCCTAGGTATTTGAAATTATGCAAATGAGTAAAATCCATTATGATATAATGATAATGGGGTCGATTAGTATCTGGCAACAGTGTTGCACTATAATTTTCTGAACGTATGCAACTTCGGAATATTTATCCCATTAATATACACATCTATCACTATTTAAAATTAATACAACCATACACAGTGCTATTACATATTATTTGGGTAGCATTCAAGGAGACTACTGCAAGACTCTTCTTCTTCTTACCTCTGATCGGGTATAGGCTATCCTAAGACGTGATTTTCCGGTCCCGTCGCAAGACAACCGTCTCAACCGAGCCGTCGCAAGATCATCACAAGAAGGGAAAAACAACACAGGCTTGCTCCAAGCCAGCGCACCATTTTACAAATATATAGGCTAGGCTATACAACTTCCATTTCATCGTAATAACATTCACCGCCAATTTAATTATCATAAGGATTATATAAATTAGCGCACTATATAAATGCACTTCTGATGTGAAAAAAACAATCGGTAACTAGCATAGCCTAAGCCTAGTCACAGCTGGGGTTTGTTGTTGTTTCGTGGACAAAATCTAACCAAGCGTACTGTCCCACATTAATTTATTATCAACAATTGGATATTCGTTACTGTGGGCTCTTATTACTCTACTTCCTAGTAATAGGCAAGTAAATTATAAGATAATGTTTGGATCAACAAATATACCAAAATAAATTAGAATGAAGAAACAGTAAGTTAAGTGAGATGTTTCAGCTTGCCGACAACCCAGCTCTGGAGCTCTCTTGCCGTCGCAAGAGAATATTGGTGTCTCGCTTGCTAAAAGTGGGCTTGCGACGGGACCGGCAAAACAGTTTTCGGGGTAGATCTTGCGACGATGGTCTTGCAACGGGACCGGAAAATCACGTCTTAGTGTTTACTAGCCTACACCCCTTTGAAAGGACATTAGCCTAACTTAACAACCTTACCTAACCTATCCTAGTATTATAGGTGGGGGCTGCCGCCCCCACACCCCCGCTTTGACTTAGATTTTTGGTTTATTTGTCTGTGAAGTGAATATTTTCCAATTTGTTGATAACGAAAATCCTCCATGCGGACTATATAGAGAAAAATATGACTAATCTATTGGTGCCTATTTTCCCTAATAAATTGTTTCTCATAACGTCACACTAGTGTCCTTGAATATTATCATTATTTGAACATAATTTAGGATGGTCTTTCTTTTAAACCATTCTCTATATCTATTCACGAAAAATAAATGCCTAGTCTAGGCTACCGGTAGGTACGAATTTATCAGTTCGAATTTTTATTGAGAGTGGTCAGTGGGATTAGGCCTAGGCCTAGCCTAGGGCTTAACATGGGATACTGTTTGGGGGTTGAGAATAGGCTCAGGCTGCTTTAGGCCTAATTAGGTAAAAATAGTCAAATCGAGACAATTGCACAGCCAACATAGCCTATTAAGTAAATATTTTACCAATCTACGATAGGCCTAGTCTTTCGAACTTTCGAAATGAGGTTACTGTGATTTTTGATTCTGAAAAATTGAAAAACCCCGAGCCAAGTTTGGTCAAAAGTTGGCTCGGGTTTTTCCATTTTCAGGTTTTGTTACTTTTAAATATTGTATTTTCAGTGTTCTTCCAATATTACCTCTTTATTTACGCCTTTTACCCCGCAATTTCCCTGATCTTCATAGCCCTCCCCGCTATCGGGGGGCGTGTCTTAAGATTGATGGATAATGGGAAAATAGTAAAATGCGACAGTCCTTGGTAACAACACTGTATATCAAAGAAAAAAAAAATCTTCAGACTGATCCGGTAAATATAAATACCAAACCACAACAAATTACCTGAAAAACTCGTAGCACATACAACCACGACCTCCATCTTCAAATTGAGCCGGCCCGGCCCGGCAAGGGGCGTGGCGCGTGACGTGACGACTGAAAGACTGTGTGATTGGTTAATAATTTGATGGAAGGCTGTGATTGGTTCTATGAGTGACTGGAAGCATTGTGATTGGTTCATGCTATGGTTCATGATTCCTAAAAAGACCGCTAGGTGTAGTGACGTTCGACTGAAAGATTGAGGGTAAGAGCTCCCGAATGACGGCCATTGTGTACTTTTGATGCGCGGCCATCGACAGGGAGGTATTTTTTACAGTTTCTCGTATTTCACTTATAGCGAATTTGCGACGGTAAGTACATGTACACCAACAAAGTTTCGTTCATGAAAGTGATAACACACTAATAATCATCGATGGGGCCCGTCACTGGTTGGTCATAAACTCTTACCGGGCTTTGCCCCCCCCCCCTCACCCCCCCCCCCCCCATGACATATTGTCATCATCTTATATATTGCCAGCAGGGGCAAATAACCGAAAAAAATCGCCGTCAAAATAGACGCGAACATAACCACGGCGATCGACAAATGTAAACATGGCGGTGGCGGGGGAGGTGTCGGACATGCAATAAAGTTCCCGTCTATTTTGAATGCCATTGAATACAATAATATGTTGAGGGGGGCTTTGCCCCCCCTCACCCTCCCCCCATGACATATTGTCACCATCATATATATTGCCAGCAGGGGGCAAATAACCGAGAAAAAAACCGCCGTCAAAATAGACACCTTTATGAAGAGGTTAGCCTTTAGGCCTAGGCCTATCAGCAAGAGTTGCGTTATCGGGCGTATCACCTGACCGGGTATAGGCTATCCTAGTGTTTACTAATTTATAGGCTACCCCTTTGAAAGGACATTAGCCGGGTAGGATGTAGTTACCGGGTGTATCGCCAGCCTTGTTTACACTACGCGTACGCGGGCGTCGGATGCTTGCCATCCTTTTCCTGTCTATTTAGACTGCCTTGGATACAATAATATGTTGAGGTTGGGCTTTGCCCCCACTCACCCCCCCCAATGACATATTGTCATCATCATATATATTTCCAGCAGGGGGCAAATAACCAAAATAAATCGCCGTCAAAATAGACGCGAACTTAACAAAGGCAATCGACAAATGTAAACATGACGTAGGCGGCGGACGTTTGCACTCATGTTCCCGTCTATTTTGAATGCCAATGGATACAATAATATGTTGAGGGGTGGCTTTGCCACCCCTTACCCTCCCATGTCATGTCATCGTCATATTGCCAGCAGGGGGCAAATAACCGAAAAAATCACCGTCAAAATAGACGCGAAGTTAACCGCGGTGATCGCCCTATGTAAACATGACGACCGTACACCCGGAAACTACATCCATCCCCATTAGCCTAACCTAACATCCTTACCTAACCTAAACTAGTATTATGGGTGGGGGCTGCCACCCCCTAGACCCAGTACGTTGGATACAAAACTAACCCTCACCTAACACCTAGTATATGTCCCTAGTACCCAGTATGTGGGATACCAAGCTAACTCTCATGTAACACCTAGTATATGTCCCTAGTACCTAGTATTTGGGATACAATACTAACCCTTACATAACACCTAGGTATGACCCTAGTACCCAGTACGTGGGATACAAAACTAACCTTCACCTAGCATATGTCCCTCACTCAGTACACCTTTCACCCTCAGTACCGTTCGTGAATCCTCATACATCTTCATTATCACACGCACCAGCCACTCCTCTACGCCAAATTTTCTCCTTGCCTACTGCACAACTTCTTACTTTCAGTAGATATCTTTCCTGCAGCTGCCTGACTATGAAGTTGTCGATTGTGTCACGTCCTGGCATGAAACCAAACTGCATATCGTCGATAGAATGCTTTCCCTTATCATACCTTCAAAGACTCTCTCACAGACCTTCATGACTTGGTCAAGCATTTTCAGGCCTCTTATAGCAGTTGCAAGGGGAGCCTAACTCTGAAATCACTAGATAGTGCCTCCAGAACCATAAAAAAGAGGAGAGGGCTTAATTAACACACTTCCCTGTTGGACTCCGACGCGAACTGAAAACTCATCACTCAGTACCCTCACGTAACACCTAATATATGTCCCTAGTAACCAGTACGTGGGATATAAAGCTAACCCTCACCAAATATCTAGTATATGTCCCTCACTCAGCTGTACACCTTTCACCCACACTACTGTTCGCGAGTCCTCGTACATCTTCATTATCACATGCACCAGCCACTCCTCAATGCCAAGTTTTCTCCTAGCCTACTGCACAACTTCTCTGGCCACCTTATCAAAGGCCTTCTCCCGGTCTGCAAACACAACATCTGATCCCTATCTTTAAGTACATACAGTATATTTCCCTTATCATACCTTCTAAGACTCTCTCACAGACCTTCATGACTTAGTCAAGCATTTTCAGGACCCTTATAGCAGTTCCCAGGGGAGCCCAACTCTGAAATCACCAGATAGTGCCTCCAGAACCATAACAAAAAAGAGGAAAGGGCTTCATTAACACAGAGCCCTGGTGGACTCCGACACGAACTGAAAACTCATCACTCAGTACCGGTACACCTTTCACCCTCACTGCCGTTTGTGAGTCCTCATACATCTTCATTATCACACAAATACCTTCATGACTTGGATTGTGCCGTGGCCTAGCATGAAACCAAACTGCATATCGTCAACATCATACCTTCAAAGACTTTCTCACAGACCTTCATGACTTGATCAAGTATTTTCAGGCCCCTATCATTTTCCCTATCCAATGAGTCCCCTTTGCTTGTATACAGTATATAATGTACTTTTGTGCCATTCATCAGAGATTACTTCTTCTCTGATGATGAAGTTAATTAGCTCATTGAACACACCTACTCCTTTCTCACCTGAGGCTTTAATTATCTCAGCTAGAATGCCAGAGCATCCTGCAGCTTTTCTGTCCTTCATTAGGTTATTGCACTGCTTGCAAAAGCTGGCACAATCACAGGGAGGGGGGAGTATTGGCTTTTCGTTGCTAAGCTGCTCTATTCCATTCAAATTCCATGTTGAATAATCTTTCGTAGTGTACGGTATCTTCCAAGAATCTATAATTTTTTTGTCAGCGGAAACAATTGTTCAAGTATATATTTTCCCTGTGAAACCAATTTAACTTCATAATGACAGTTATATATATAAAGAAAACACAATATATTTTACATAATTTATTGCATATCTTACATATTTAAAAAGATATTTATTAACCCTTATTTAGCGGCGAGCAACATAAGTCGAGTTAAATAAAGCTGGACTATGTGGCGGCGCTCGACATAGGTCGAGTGGCAATTTCAGCACGTAATGTGGCTGAGAGAGAGAGACAAGTGGTGGCAGGAGACTAGCGAGCGTATGACTGCTCCAGACCACCGCGGCGAACCTACTGACACAAATCTCAGCTCCCTCCTCCCTCTCTCACTCGCTACATACTCAATTATGTACTGAAAGTACCGAATTACCTGCTTTTTGCACTCGCGTTGCACGGTTATTGCAAGAAAACTATCCATCATACAAGGATCGTTATGGTGTCATTCGAAAGCTCTGTTTATGCCCTTTCAGGGATAGGTACTTGTTTTACGTTCTGGGTCTTATTTAGGCATGAAAATGATCACGTAAACAGCCCTATTTTGGCTAAAAACACCCCGCTGTGCGGTACACATAAATAAACCGCATAGGCCGCTCGTAAGGTGTTAAAATAGTTTAACCAGACCACTGAATTCCCCCCAAAAACTCTTATAGGGCTGGCCTGAAGGATTAGATCAAGATGGACAACCAATCAAGATATGATAGGTAGGGAAGGGCAAGAGGTGAACAAATCTAGGAAGGTGAAGATACGCAGACATTTCTCACCATTTCACCAATTCAGCCGCACCACATGAGTTCCACAGCAGAACTCTTATAGGGTAGGGCCGAAGGGTGAGTCAAGAACTGCTACACTGCAGCACCAATTAAGAAGTGATCAAGGGCGAAGAATGAGAAATCAGGCCTAAGGAAGAAATAAATCACACCGAGATGCACACATAATACACCACTGAGGGGAATCGAGTCAGCTTGACCGCACCAGCGACCATAGACACAAATAAAATCAGGAGCCAATAAACTAGCCAGGCCAGGGTGGCATATGATATAGGCCGTCTGGAGGACAACCGAATTAGACAGAATAAGAATAGAAGGGGAAAAACATACAAAAAGGGGCATTCAAATTTCAATGGAAATTCACTATGATAACTGTAATATGTGGGAATAACTTTCACCTTCATATTTCCTAATCTTTTAGCATAAACATGATCAATTAGTGTGCCATTTTCAGTTGTTGGTTGTGTTACATGTTGAGATTATCCACGCTTTTCCATTAAATTTGCAATAGAAGAGTTAGTTTGGATGTTTTCACAATGCAACCAATTGGGTATTTGTCTAGTTCATTTAGCAAATTACTTAAAGTTACTCTAAAATAATTTAGTCCATATGAAATAGGTCTGTATATAGGGACAGGTTTGTCCTATAGAAAAGTATAGCCAACACTGTTCTCTACCTACTAAAAGCTGAACCAGTGGAAGGTATTACCCGTGTTTGCATACCTTCCCTCAATTTCAGTCAGGCTATATTTGGATGATAATTTGAACTCAATTTGACCTATCTCAGAATAGTAGTATGGGAATCTTATTCTTTTCCTTATTGTGAAGGCAATCATTATTCTATAAATACACTTACCCTAATAATACATGTACAAGGTTATTCTCTATATTTTAAGATTATACTCTTTATATAAAAGGCTTGCATGGCTGCATGATAAATGTTATTCTTTGATTCACTCTTCTTGACTTTTTCTATATTGCAGGCCATGCTTTTGTTCCTCCTAATTCCTTTTCTATTATTTCCACTCCTCAAGTGAGGTACTGTAGAGGTGATTCTCTTGGTCCCATCTGTAGAGGTATTGTAAATGGTGGCCAGACATGCCCGTGGCAGCCTTTCACACCCAACCCATCTTGTCCTATCTAATTTTATGTTGAACTCTATTGTTCTTGATCCCACTATAGGACTTGGTAGCCTATTCCACATATCTACAACTCTGTTACTAAACGAATAGAGGCAGATCCCTTACACACCCAGTTTCTCTCTGTCGCTCGTTTACTTGCACATCGGTACAAATGAAGCAGATCCGTTACACATGCAACTAAGAAGAACATGGGAATCTGCAGACAAGTGGCCCACAAAAGGCAGATCCCTTTCACATCCAACCTATTTCGTCCATAATTTATGTCTATCTGATTTTATCTTGAAATTCTTTATTGTTCTTGATCCCACTATAGCACTAGGTAGCCTATTTCACACATCTACGACTCTGTTACGAGAGAGACAGATCCCTTACACAGCCAATCTCTCTCTCTCTCTCTTATTTGCACACTGGTACAAATGAGGCAGATCCCTTACACATGCTACCAAGATGAAAATAGGAGTCTGCGTAGAGCCGATTGGCCCACACACGGCAGATCCCTTTCACACCCAACCCATCTTGTCCTATCAAATTTTATGTTGAAGCTCTATTGTTATTGATCCCACTATAGCCCTCGGTAGCCTATTCCACATATCTACAACTCTTTTACCAAGCGAATAGAGGCAGATCCTTTACACAGCCATTCTCTTTCTCTCTCGCTCTTGTTTGTTTTGCACACCGGTACAAATGAGGCAGATCCCTCACACATGCAACCAAGATGAAAATGGGAGTCTGCAGAGAGCCAAGTGGCCCACATAGGCAGATCCCTTTCACACCCAACCCATCTCATAAACGTTACCTGTTATTTACACTACTTACTATACACCCATGTTATCATATACCTGCAACCAAAACACAATTGTAAGAAATAGGAACATAGGAAAACGGGAGTCTGTAGAGAGCCAATTGGCCCACACAAGACAGATCCTTTTCACACCCAACCCATGTCATAACAACTCTCCCTTATTTATCTCTGTCTTCCTTACATTTATGACATCCTAGTCTCTCTCTCTCTCTCACAAATGAGAACATAAGAAAACCGGGGTCTTCAGAGAGCCGATTGGCCCACACATGTCAGATCCCTTTCACACTCAACCCATCCCACGCTCTCTCTCTCTCTCTCATATTTATCGCTATCTTCCTTACGTTTATGACATCCTATTCTCTCTTGCCATACTCTCTCACTCTCACAAATGAGAACATAAACAAAATAAGAAAATGGAGGTCTGCAGAGAGCCGATTGACCTACACATGGCAGATCCCTTTCACACCCGACCCATCTCGTTTTATCTAATTTCAAGTTGAAGCTCTATTGTTCTTGATCCCATTATAGCACTCGGTAGCCTATTCCACTTATCTACAACTCTGTTACTAAACGAATAGAGGCAGATCCCTTATACAGGCAATCTCTCCCTCTCTCGCTCTTGTTTGTTTCCACAACCTGTTCCTTCTGTAGTTTCTCCATGCCCAATAAGTTAAATGATCATTTGATATCTGTGACACAACTTTTGTATCCAACACAATACCCTGCTTGCAAAACCCCTCGAACCCCGGACAACGTTGCTTGCAACTTTAATTATTATTATTATTACTATTATTATTATTATTATTATTATTATTATTATTAGCCTATCGGTTATAATAGTGTCCAACATGACTTGCTGGATGTTAAACTGTGCCAGTGGGCATCAGCGGGAATCTTCATAAATCCAGCCAGCCAATGTTTTGTAGTTCAATCAGGATGCTGGATTAACTGTGTGTGTGTGTGTGTGAGAGAGAGAGAGAGCTACATAGAGCTACATAGAGCTACATAGAGCTACATAGATCACACAGACCTCAAGGTCCTTACTAGGCAGTCTGGCCTTACAAACTATACATGTATATATGCATATATATATATATATATATATATATATATATATATATATAAATATATATATATATATATAAATATATATATATATATATATATATATATATATATATATACATATATCAACAATACAAAAATCAACCCTTCATCTTCTCTCAATATTCTTGGTGTCTCTTTTTCTTCTGCTCTCATTTGGAAGGACCATATTACCAGTCTTGCTAAGGCAGCATCCCAGAAGCTGGGTGTGCTCAACCGCCTTAGGGGGTTCTTTTCCCCTGCACAGCTTCTTGCTCTGTACAGGGGCATAGTGCGCCCTTGTATTGAGTATTGTTCACATGTGTGGGGAGGTTCCTCTCACATGCTCTCCTAGACAAAGTTGAAAGGAAGGCCTTTCGTATCATTAACTCCCGTCCACTCACCAACTCTCTGCAATCTCTCTCTCTCCGCCGCAATGTTGCATCTCTCTCGCTATTCTATCGCTACTATAATAATCAGTGTTCCTCAGAGCTATCCCAGTGCATACCACCTCCTTTACGTAGGGCACGTGGTACCCGTCTTGCCACTCAATCCCACCCCTACTCTGTGCAACTCTCCAACCCAAGAGTGAAACGTTACTCTCAAACTTTCTTCTACTCAACAGCTGAGCTCTGGAACTCTCTCCCAGAATCAGTCTTTCCCTCTTCCTATGACTTAAATTGCTTCAAACTCCGTGTGTCCAGGCATTTTGGCTCGAACGTCCCTTGATTTTGGCCCTGTCACTCTTTCAACTATGGGGGAGGCACTCGCTATAGGCAGTTATGCCTTTTGCCTCCCTCAATCACATAGAAAAAAAAAAAAAAAAATACACCGGTACACACTTATACACACATACACACACACATACACATACATACATACACACATACATACATATATATACAGTATATATATACATACTGTACAGTGCATACACATACACATACATACATTTTTTTTTTTTTTTTTTCATATCACCCCAGCCCTATGCAGATAGAGGTCAAGCCTTCCCTTGAAAGCGTTTATTGTGTCGCTCTCCACCACTCTCGCTGGTAGTTTATTCCACTCTGTCGCCACACTGTAGGTGAAGAAACTCTTTGTGACATCTAGGTTTGCCTTTTTGGTTTTTAATTTCATTCCATTTCCGCGAGTTTGATTAGTATTGTTTAATGTGAATAGTGCATTTACATCGACTTTGTCGAAACCTTTTAGTATCTTAAAGCACTCAATAAGCTGACCCCTCAACCTCCTCTTTTTTAATGAGAACAGGTTCAATCGTTTAAGTCTTTCTTCATATGGTTTATTTCTTAATGAGGGTATCATCTTCGTCGCTCTACTCTGTACTGACTCGAGTCTTACAATGTCCTTGATCAGATAAGGTGATCAGAACTGCACACCATATTCAAGGTGGGGCCTCACCATACTTTTGAACAGTGGCACTATTACGTTTTCATGTTTATATGTAAATTTTCGTTTAATATAGCCCAATGCTATGTTTGCCTTATTTGCAGCTGCTATACATTGGTCGGAAGTTTTTAGGTTTTCAGATATTAGTACCCCTAGGTCTTTTACTACCGTTGCGGTTTTTATTTGTTTGCCATTCATTTCGTATTTGTATTTCATATTAGAGAGAGAGAGAGAGAGAGAGAGAGAGAGAGAGAGAGAGAGAGAGAGAGAAGAAGAAGAAGAAGAAAGGCAGCTTAACGAAAGGGTCCAGAAGTTAAAGAGAAGAAATCAAGTTTAAAGAGTAAAATATGCAATGAAGGACTTAAGGGATGAGGCCTTTATTGGGGAGGTTATTAGTTTGGTCTCTAGATATCCATCAAGCTTAAGAGTACACCCCCTTGAGCCCCTTTCAAGATAAATTTGTACATTTTTCGGTAGAAAAATGTCCCGGCTGAAAGCCGGTTCCTCTTAAAAAACAGGCTCGCTATCGCTCGCCAGGATAAAATCGACACCTAAATGGTACAAAACGTCTTAAAATTAGCAGAAATGGGTCGAAAGTTCTTAAAATCGTCAAAATAATGTGGCGAACGTCTTAAAATTAGAAAGGCAATGGGGCTAAACATGAGGGAGAAAGGAGTCAAGAAAAAAATCCCTCAAGTGGATATCTCCCCTTAAGGAGAGATAGGTCGCTTTTCTAAACCTTCTCCCTCATGTTTAGCCCCATATTTTTTAGATTATAAGACGTTCGCTCCATTAGCTTGGAGATTTTAAGACCTTTTGCCCCTTTTCTTTTCAATATTAAAACTTTTCCTGTCATTTAGGTGTCGATTTTTTTTCCTGCCGAGCGACAGCGATCCTGTAATTTAAGAGAAACCGGCCTTCGGCCGGGATATTTTTCTGCCGAAAAATATACAAATATATCTTGAAGGGGGATCCTGGGGTGTTGTTTTTTAAGTGTGATGGAGGTCTAGGGAGAAAACTAGAAAAATAATAAATAAATAAAAAATCTACCAAAAAACGAACCAATCCCCCTTGATATTATACTCTTTATTAACATTTTCAACAGGACGACATGATTTTCAACAGGACGACATGATTTTCAACAGGACGACATGATTTTCAACAGGACGACATCATTTTCAACAGGACGACATCATTTTCAACAGGACGACATGATTTTCCTCTTATTCTGGTTATCTTTAAACGCTTTTTTTGTTTAGCTTAAATAATACAGCTAAGATTCCAAAGGGTATATACCATCTCAATACACCATCTGAATAACATAGGACCTTCTTAACCCCTACTGTACCAGCGACGTCTTTTAAATTATATTCTAGCTATATTTAGACGATTTTGTGCAGTTTAAGAAGGATCTGTGGTAGTGAAAAGGGCAAGTGAGCTAGTTCGAAGCCTTTTAATTGCTGGTTGGCCCTTTTAAAACTGAATAAAATCGTCATATAGTATCCAGAATAGAGTTAAAAAGACGTCGCCGGTACATAAGAGGTTAAACAGTATAAAATCGTTTAATTTTAGCCATAATCAAAGGGACACAGTCGGCATCGTACTCAAGGGGTTAAGCGATGTTATGGAGGGGTTAAATTAATTCGACAGATATAATATGACCCGCTTTGAATCTCACAGGTCGTTCTTAACCCTTTCACGCATTTATGACGCAGAGGTTGCCTGATTAGCAATAAGAAATAGACCTCTCACTCTTATAATTACCTCTCCAAATTTAGTTTTCTGCCCACAGCTAACTCAAAGACAACTGCAGAGGTTGAAGTAACTAAACTAAAGGTTTCTAAATACCCCTGATGGAAACAAAGGCTTTAAAGTATCCCCAATAGGCTCAAAATTGCGTCATATGTCGGAGAGGGTTAATAAGGGGAGGCTGAAGTTTTGACCCCCAAGTCAGCCTGTATAAGAGATAGTGTTTCTGGCATTATATCATCTTATTACATATGGTAATATTAAGACTCGCTGAAAAAATCAGATCTCTATGTGCGCGCGCGCGCGAGCGCAATATGTCATAAAATGTCATTGCACTTTCGTAAAATCATCTAGTCACTCAAAATTGTTCAAATTTCCCGCAATTTTTGCATGGCATAGAGTACAAGCATCCTCTACACCGTGCTATTTAAATTAACCCCTATTGAATAATAGAAGGTGCTGACAAAAATATATTACATTATTATGTTTGGGTTACAGCTGATTTGACTCCAAAAAGGTCAAAACTCGGACATTTTCGTCAAATCGGCATTTATTTAAACGGACAGGCGTTCCTATGTACTATATTTAGAAGGGGAATACATTTGAGCAATAGATAAAAATATAGATGGACTCGTAAGTGCAAAAAAATAATACCAAACCACACAAATTCTTAGATTTTCGTCACTCTAAATTATTTTTGGGGCAGAGAAAACAGTTTGTCCTCCTTAGCTTCCATTTTCTATCATAGCGTGCACATAGAAGATCGAGAGTTATGGCAAACTATACAAAATTTTCGTCAGGGGTTGCCCTCACTGATATGTTTTACAGAATTTTTACCAAAATCCATGATTTTGGGGCCCCCCCAAGGGGGCCCTAGGGATATCATATGGGTGTTTATGCCCTCGTATGATAATTTCCATTGCTTACAGCAGCCCTTTAGACTACAGACAAAAAAAAAAAATGTGTGGCTGAAAGAAAAAAAAATCGTTTTTCGGGGGTCGAGGTCGAACCCCCGGCCTGGGGGGTTATGGATGCGATATGTGTTTTTGTTCCTTCCTATGCTATTCTCCTATGTTGACAGAAGCATTATAGAACAAGAACACAATAATTAGAAATGTTGATGTCTGGGCTCAGAACAGGGTTCAGCCTCCCCTAGTTGAATAAAATAATCTAATATTAGCACTAATAACATTGAACATTAACTTTATAGCTAGTGAAGGAGTGGGAGAGTCATGACCAAAAAACGTAAAAGAGCAAAATCGTGAAAAATGAATATTTATAAAAAGAAGCAGCAGCTATTGAATTAGTGTGTGTGTGTAATTCACTCACTTGTTCGTCAAGGGGAATCCACGCAATGCGAGCTAAGCTCATTATTATCGCGCCTCCTTAACCTCTGAAGTGCGCATGGGGGTAATTAAACACCTCTCCCTGTGCGCATGTATTTGAGGTGTTTCCTTCACTAAAATATTCATTGTACCATTAATAGCATTAATACTTATCCATATGTGCCTATTATGGGTTGATTATAAAGGTATTAACCTGAAACAACAATAAAACAAGTGAAAACAGCGTTTGGATGGTCAAAATCGGAGATATAGCCCGCGAGTTGTATAATGAGGTGAGGCAAGCTGCTTTCCCGCCAATTTCCCCCAAGGCCACTGAGACACAGTCGATCGATACTCTCTCTCTCTCTCTTGCATTCGCTTGCTATCAGTGATGACCACACCCTGCAACCGGATTTCTAATGTTAGCACGAAAATATACCTCAGAATATGGGAATAACAGGGAAAATAGGTGATAACTGAAGGAGAGGAGGAAAGTGGGGAAGGAGGGGAGGTAGAGGACTGAGATTTTGCATGGCCCAGGGGCCATTTTTTTTTTTTTTTTTTTTTTTCTTTTTCGATGTGAAAAGTTGATTTTTTTTTCTCTGACTCTTAAGAGTCTCCCCCAGTCCGCCGGGGGAACTCTTAAGAGTCTCCCCGCAGTTCCCGGGTTAACTGGGAATGTATTGGGTGAAATGCATGTTAAGTGTTTATGTATCGTTGGAATGGCTGTGGATGTGTGTGTAGTCTGTATTTTAGCCAATTGGCGACATCTGGAAACGAAGGATTAGGGTTAATCTGTACGGTACCATTCTCACTACGGTACCAGTCTCACCCAAAGGCTTAGGTTGACCAGTAGCTTAGGTTGACCAGTACGATACCCATCTCACCTTGTAACCGATCACCAACCCCAGAGGGGACGTCACAACTTCGTCCACTTATTCCAGGTTCCTATTTATACTGCTAGGTGAACAGAGGCTACACCGTTAAGAGACTTGCCCAAATGTCTCTTCCCCGCCCGGGTCTCGAACTCGGAACCTTCCGGTTGTGAGCCAGACGTGCTATCCGTTACGCCACGGGGAGGTGTGTGTGTGTCTACATGAGAGAGAGAGAGAGAACACGGATAAACAAATGTGAATATCATACGTTCACCCTCTTTTCACCACCCCTCATGTTCCTCATTTATATGCAAAAAGAAGAAAATCATATCAACTGAAAACCACGACATATAGCCTACTGTACATTAGAGGCATACAAATATATATATAAATGAATAAATAAAATAAATCAAATATGGAATAAATAAAATATACTGTATATATAAATAAAATTTATAAAATGATCAACTATTCTGAATATTAACACTCAAAGAGCGGGTGGTGGAGTATATTTGACTGTGCCGCCCAGCAGGGGGTTTTACCGTAAACGAGCTTGTTTCCGTGCTCGTTTTCATGCGTAAACAAGAGCCAAAGCGTAATACAAGTATGTATCCCTGAAAGGGCGTTAATTCAGCTTTCCAATGACACCTGAACCATCCTTCTACGATCACTGGTTATCTTGCAACGATCGTGCAACCGAAGGGCAAAATCGGTAAAATACGGTAATTTCCTTACATTATTACGTGTCAAACGAGTGAGGGAGGGTGGAGGAGGGTGCAGTACATCTCATTAGCTCCACGGCCACCGTGGCGAGCGGTCATGAGGTAACCTACGCTCCTCCCACCGCTCCGCTCTCTCTCAGAGCACATTACGTGCTCAAAATTGCATGCTACTATAGCCGGGCCCCGCCACATAGTCCTTGGTTCTCTTGCCCGGCTATAGCCGGGCGCTGCCAGTTAAGGGTTAACTCCCTTCTCTCTCTCTCTCTCTCTCTCTCTCTATCCCCAATCCCCCTTCCTACCCCAACTTATTTGTCTATGAAACCGAGACGATATTGAATTTTATGAATATTTTTCGGCATTGCTTATATTATTAAATTTCTCATTAATTTTCCCTGAATAAATTCCGTCTGACCCACCCTGGGAATGTTTTACCGAGGAAAATATCGGTAACAAGATGAAATGATTAATAAAGTTTTTCATCACATATCGGGTAAAAGAAAAAAACTTGATCGCATCATTTCTATTGGATATTTCTAAAACAAAGAAGAGATTACCGATTTTGTAAATATGATATTATTCATCATATTATGCTGAATACTACCACTATCACATAATTATACTATCACATTATACAACGTGTCACAACAGCTTATAAAAATGTTAATAATAATTAAAATACCGATACCTTTATGTCTTGATAGCGTAATGCATAAGTGCGCGGAATTTCGGTGTGAGTATCCTAGTTTCGAGTCCTTGGAGTGCCACATGTATTTGTTGATTTCAATAATTGAGTTTGGAAGTGAAGTTGGTTGGTGAACAAATTTAATACTGGTATCGAATAAATGTCTATTGTGGCCAGTGGTCCTTACCTAGATTGGAAAACTAAGATTAGAACTGAAAACACACACTTTAGTATATAAGGTTTTAATCAACCAGGTGAACAATACTGGTTTGCAAACATGTATGAATATATATATGTATATATGTATATATAATTTGTTGTTCAGCTTTTTATTGGTAATTGTACAAACAGTCTGTCCTATTTCAAATTGTCTTTCTAATATTCATTAATTATTTTTTCAACTGTACCTCCAGTCCTATCCAGTTATATGCTGACGACTCTACCTTACACTATTCAACTAGTTTTTCAGAAACCCCCAGCAAGCAATCACTCAAAAATTCCTGTGATGATGCCATAGAACACTTATCTTCTGACCTATCAACCATTTCCATTTGGGGCAGAGGAAATCTTGCTGCTTTCAATGCTTCAAAAAAAACAATTTCTCCATTTATCTACGGCCGTCAAGAACTCCCACCGGACTTTCCCTTATACTTCAACAATACACAAATCACCCCTTCATCTTCTTTCAGTATTCTCGGTGTCTCCTTTTCTTCTGATCTCACTTTGAAAGACCATATTACCACCCTTGCTAAAACAGCTTCTCAGAAGCGGGGTGTGCTCAACTGCCTCCGGGGGTTCTTAACCCCTGCACAGCTTCTTGCTCTGTACAGGGGCACAGTGTGTCCATTGATTGAGTATTGTTCACAGGTATGGGGAGGATCCTCTCACAAAGCATTTGACAAAGTAGAAAAGAAAGCCTTTCGTCTCATTAACTCGCATTCACTCACCGACTCTTTGCAGTCTCTCTCTCTTTGCCGCAATGTTGCATCTCTCTCTCGCTATTCTACCGCTATTACAATACAGTATTCAATGTTCCTCAGTGCTCTCTCAATGTATACCACCTCTTCTACGTAGAGTATGTAGCATCTGTCTTGCAACACAATCCCACCCTTACTCTGTGCAACTCTCCAACCCAAGAGTGAAACGATATTCCCAATCTTTCTTCTATTCAACAGCTGAGCTCTGGAACTCTCTCCCTGAATCCATCTTCCCCTCATCCTATGATTTTAATTGTTTCAAACTCCGTGTGTCCAGGTATTTTAGCTCGAACATTCCTTGATTTTGGTTCTGTCACTCTTTCAACTCTGGGGGAGGCACTCGTCACAGGCAGTTCTGCCTTTTTTCTTCCTCATCCACATAAGAAAAAAAGAAAAAAGCCTATCCTGAATGGTGAGAAGTGCTTGTCGAATGTTTTGTTCTGATGAAATGGCTGTGGTTGTGTTTATTGTTTGTATTGTCTTTTATTTATCTATCTATCTATCTATCTATCTGACACTCATGCACACGGTGACACAAACACACACACGCACGCACGCACGCACGCACACACACGTACACATATACACACACACACACACCTGCTATTTCTAGTCCTCCCTCCCTAACTTACCTGATATGCCGGTAACATGGCAGACAGGTGCGCTAATTGATGCCAGGACTTCCCACCACCTCTCTCTCTGTGTATAGGACCCATAATATATGTCACGAACAGTTGTGTTCAAACATTGGTGTCGTCCATTCATATGTTCAGCTTGTTATCTGATACGCGGATAAAATCTTTGTAATCGGACTACTTAACCCCTTCTGTACCGGCGACGTTTTTCATACTTGATCTCAGCTATATTTAGACGATTATATGTAGCTCAGGAATGATATATGGTAGCTAAAAAGATTAGTTGAGAGTGTCTGTAGCCTTTTAATGAGTAGACGTCCTTCCTAAGCCTAGTCAAATCGTCTAACCATTGTCAGAATATGATAAATAGGATGTCACCAGTACTTAATGGGTTGCGTAATAGACTATTTCAATCAGTCGAACATAACCCTTAAGGATTATGACGTGGTGTAACAGTTTATTTTGGCTAATTTTAAACAATTGTGTGCAGCTTAGAAAGGAGCTTGAGCAATCAGAGAGGTAAAAGTGATCTCAACCCTATAATTCCCAGAGACCCTTTTTAATCGTAATAAAAAAATGTATGATGGTAGCCAAAATGATATGAATAAGTGTGTCCTCGAACAATGAAACGGTTAACCAATATGTAAGCAATTGGTCCCATTAGGTTAGGTTACGTTTGGTTATGACTAAGTTGGTATTGGTTGAATTAGGACTGGCAAATTAGCTGGTACTGGTTGAGATATACTGGTTGAATTACAGTAGTGTCTATTGATTGAGTTATAATTATATATATATATATATATATATATATATATATATAGCGAGAGAGAGAGAGAGTGAGAGAGAGAAATTCATAAGATTATTTAGTTTTGCATGAGAGAACTGAGAAACTTAAATCATATGGTACATCTGTGAGTGTAAGTGTACATTCGGATCCAGCAGTCATGAAGCGCGTGTCCAAACGTCCGACCACTAGAGCTACTTTTATGTATACCATTTTACGTTTTCAGGGGTATATAATGACAAGGAAACAATATAGTCTTAACATAATATTGAAATATAATAAGTGTAATTTTATATTTTGTATTTTTATAAAGATATGTAGGTAAAATAGCATAGTTCTTTGTAGCTTTTTATTATCTGGACGTGTTTTATTAATCTGTTGTTAACAATCTGTCACCTTGACAATTAATTTTAATTGACCTCTATGTAAGATTTGGGCTATAAGGAAGTTCATGATTTAGACGGTGATACTTTGGGTAAATACAAACAAAGATGCATTTCCAGTACTTGTAAGTAGAATAAAAGCATGTACAAATTATGTTATCCCTTTCAGTACTTCAGGAAGCATATATCACTATTTAGGCTATAATTAGCCGATTTTCAGCCAGTTTACGAAGCAATTGTGAAGTAGCCCTTTGATTTCTAGAGGGCCTTCCATAACTGTGTAAAATCGTCTAATGTTAACTAAAATATAATGAGAAAAAGCGGCCGAATACTGAATCGGTTAACCCATTTATATCCACATTCATTGTATATTTCGGCTAAATATCAATGTCTACAGTTTGAGTAGTCAATAGTAATGTGCTGTAAAGTCATTTCCTGCTAAAGTTATAGAGAAGGCTATGACACGATCTTTGCCCTTAAGTCTTCAATAGTTATGTGTAGTAGTCATATCCTGCTAAAGTTATAGAGAAGGCTATGACATGATCTTTGCCCTTAAGTCTTCAATAGTTATGTGTAGTAGTCATATCCTGCTAAAGTTATAGAGAAGGCTATGACATGATCTTTGACCTTAAGTCTTCAATAGTTATGTGTAGTAGTCATATCCTGCTAAAGTTATAGAGAAGGCTATGACACGATCTTTGCCCTTAAGTCTTCAATAGTTATGTGTAGTAGTCATATCCTGCTAAAGTTATAGAGAAGGCTATGACATGATCTTTGACCTCAAGTCTTCAATAGTTATGTGTAGTAGTCATATCCTGCTAAAGTTATAGAGAAGGCTATGACATGATCTTTGACCTCATTAAATAATCACATAATTAAGCATCTGGAGAATAATAAATTAATCAGTGATAGGCAATATGGTTTTAGACGATGTCGATCAACTGCAGACATTCTTTGCCTTCTTACGCATCAAATCAACCAAGCTACAGACCAACATGGTGAAACACATACAATAGCACTGGATATATCAAAGGCATTTGATAGAGTCTGGCATCAATCCTTATTGTCGAAGATGTCACACTACGGTCTTGCATCATTAGTTCCACTAATTTCTTCTTATCTTCATAACAGAAAAATACGTGTAATGGTAGATGGCCTTTATTCTCAATTTCACTCAATAAATGCTGGTGTTCCCCAGGGATCAGTTTTGGCCCCAACTCTGTTCCTCATTCATATCAATGATCTCATATCTACCACTCATAATCCAATACATTCCTACGCAGATGACTCAACACTCCACAGTTCCTTCACATTTACCAATTCTTTCACCCAACCCGATCTTATAAATTCAAAAATAAACACTGCAATTTCTCTGAACCAAGACCTTTCTAGAATTAATGAATGGGGACAAGAGAATCTAGTTTCCTTTAATGCACAGAAAACCAAGTACATTAAATTTTCTAACCGACAGAATCTCACTGACTCCCATATATTTTTTAATGATGTAAATATTCCCACTTCCCCTAGTATTGACATTCTCGGTGTAACATTAACTACTAACTTGAGCTGGACACATTATGTTAGAAGCATTGCTAAGAATGCCTCTAAAAAACTGGGACTCCTGTACAGAGTTCGAGAATTCTTCACTGACGAGCAGTTGGCCGTAATATATAAAAGTCATGTGCGCTCACAGATGGATTACTGTTCACCTCTGTGGGGTGGAAGTGGAGTGGTTGCATTGAG
The DNA here is from genome assembly GCA_032716605.1 of Paralithodes platypus. Lineage (NCBI taxonomy): Eukaryota > Metazoa > Arthropoda > Malacostraca > Decapoda > Lithodidae > Paralithodes > Paralithodes platypus. The sequence continues at coordinate 5,398,229 of CM064578.1, read as the reverse complement.
GCAGTTGGACAAAATTCAAAATAAAGCTATTAGATTAATCAATAACCCTGCAATCACACAGGACCTTCCTACATTAGCCATACGAAGAAACGTTGCATCCCTTGCATTATTCTACAGATATTTTCACAGCAATTGTTCCGAGGAACTTGCTTCAATTGTGCCGCCTCTCCACATCTTTCCCCGTAGAACTAGGGCAGCTGAGAGCGCCCATGAATTTACACTTTCTCCTCCACAATGCAGAACTTCTGCTTATCAGAATTCATTTATCCCCAGAGCTACTACTCTTTGGAATTCACTTCCCTCGAATTGCTTTCCACAAACTTACAATCAACAAATGTTTAAATCCAGTTGTTACAAACATTTTATGAATGGAGGATGCCTTTAGGCACATGGACCTTTTTGTTTTATCTGTGTTTTTCCTTCCTCCGTTCATTGTCTCTTAAAAAAAAAAAAAAAAAAAAGTCTTCAATAGTTATGTGTAGTAGTCATATCCTGCTAAAGTTATAGAGAAGGCTATGACATGATCTTTGACCTCAAGTCTTCAATAGTTATGTGTAGTAGTCATATCCTGCTAAAGTTATAGAGAAGGCTATGACATGATCTTTGACCTTAAGTCTTCAATAGTTATGTGTAGTAGTCATATCCTGCTAAAGTTATAGAGAAGGCTATGACACGATCTTTGCCCTTAAGTCTTCAATAGTTATGTGTAGTAGTCATATCCTGCTAAAGTTATAGAGAAGGCTATGACATGATCTTTGACCTCAAGTCTTCAATAGTTATGTGTAGTAGTCATATCCTGCTAAAGTTATAGAGAAGGCTATGACATGATCTTTGACCTCAAGTCTTCAATAGTTATGTGTAGTAGTCATATCCTGCTAAAGTTATAGAGAAGGCTATGACATGATCTTTGACCTCAAGTCTTCAATAGTTATGTGTAGTAGAGTCATATCCTCTAAAGTTATAGAGAAGGCTATGACATGATCTTTGACCTCAAGTCTTCAATAGTTATGTGTAGTAGAGTCATATCCTGCTAAAGTTATAGAGAAGGCTATGACATGATCTTTGACCTCAAGTCTTCAATAGTTATGTGTAGTAGAGTCATATCCTGCTAAAGTTATAGAGAAGGCTATGACATGATCTTTGACCTCAAGTCTTCAATAGTTATGTGTAGTAGTCATATCCTGCTAAAGTTATAGAGAAGGCTATGACATGATCTTTGACCTCAAGTCTTCAATAGTTATGTGTAGTAGAGTCATATCCTGCTAAAGTTATAGAGAAGGCTATGACATGATCTTTGACCTCAAGTCTTCAATAGTTTTTTTTTTTTTTTTTTTTTCTATATTCCAACTACTCCCTCTCGGGCATAGGCTGAGAGCCTGTACATTCCACCGCTCAACACGGTGAAGCCCGTGAGGTCTTGTTCCAGCCTGGGGAGTGAGACATGTGAAGCATCCATCATGGCTCAAAGCAGCTCCATCTCTGAAGCGGCTGGTTGCTTCGCTCAAGTGCTTCACCGTCTCACCCTCCAGACTCAGACCCTCACTCTCAGAACACCACCTATTGAGTAGAGAACTCACTAGGCATTGTCCCCCTGTAACATATTTTGAATATGGGAATATTCATACAGTGTTATTTAATCAGGGAACAATGAGGGTATTTTTTTGGCATTTCGGTGGGCTTTGTGGTAATGCACTGATACTAGGTACAGCACAAATTCAATCCCAATAATATCTTCCCATTGACATATCGGGATTTGAACCCGGGTCCATTGGATTACCAATCCAGTGGCATGACCACACCTCCCCTAATAGTTATGTGTAGTAGAGTCATATCCTGCTAAAGTTATAGAGAAGGCTATGACATGACACGATCTTTGACCTCAAGTCTTCAATAGTTTTGTGCTGTGGAGTCATTACCTGCTAAAGTAATAGAGAAGGCTATGACAATACCTTTGCCCTCAAGTCGTCAATTGTGGAGTAATTTCCTTCTAACTGTCTTGATAGCGTAATGCACAGTGCGCGGAATTTCGATATGAGTATCCTAGGTTCAAGTCCTCGGAGTGGCACATGTATTTGTTGATTTCATTAATTGAGTTTAGATGTGAAGTTGGTTGAAGTTGATAATAAAGCTATACAGATATGGCACGACCTTTTCCCCCAAGTTGTCAACTCATATCTTCCCACTATATAGCTAAAGAGAAACCTTGAGCGTTTTGAGGGATATTACCCGACCTCTGCCCCTGGCTGTGAATGACCTTGACCTTGTTGACGAAGGGTGGTACCTGACAACTGTTCTGTGAGCACCTAATTTACCGGTGACTGCGGGAGTATTCTTAGACAGGTAGCACACGAGAGCTCTGACCAATCAACATTTATCGTCAACACTGGTCTGGCAGCTTATGGGGTAAACTTTATATATCACTTTGGCATTTAAATTCACCTACAGTATTATTTAATCCAGTTTCCAATACTAGTATGAATGATCCCAAAAACGTTTTCGGAAATTTTTTGACCTTGGAATGTAGATGATAATAGCTCTCGTGTGATACCTGGTTTAGACAGATGGGAACGGTCTTGCCTGTCCTATACATATATTGCGAACATTGAGGAACGTGGTGTTGGTCTATTTGAAGGAAATTTGATGTCACCCACTTCTTCATCAATAATGATTGATTTCTACTAATTTAGTAGTTTCATTGTGGTACGGTAATGACATAGAACATTAATGATAATACTTTTAATAGTCTTCAATTATAATTAAGGTTACTTCTTAAAAGTTAATTAACTTAATTGCTGTAGCTAATTTGCAATTACCCGATTGGCCCACACCGGCAGATAATTATATAACCTTTTCAATCAGACGACTATTACGTTACTTGAATAATGCTAGTTTCATAAAAAAAAATGGCTTAGGAAAGACGCCCCAAAATCTTGGGTTGTACACTATCGGAAATAACCCTCTAACTCTGGTGATTCTTCTTTAGTTGAGTAAAATCGTCTGAAAGTAGCTAGAATTAAGCATTCACTGATCAACGTGGTGTCTACATATTGTCTATCCTAAATGACCTAGAACAGTTAGTCCAGCACCCTATTCGTATCCCTCACCAACTTTGAGGTCGGCCCAACATCCTTGACTTATTTCTAACCTCTAGTCCTTCTACTTATGCTGTAAACCTTTTTTCCTCCGTTAGATTCTTCCGATCACAACCTTATTTCTGTTACCTGTCCTATTTCTCCAGTACGGCCTTCCAATCCTTCCAGCCAGCGGCGCTTGTGGCACTTTGGCACTGCCGACTGGGTGGCTCTTCGGCAGTATTTCTTTGATTTCCCCTGGAATCATTGTTACCTTCGGTGCCGGGGACCCTCGGCATCTGCTGAGCGCATTACCCAGGTAATCCGCTCGGGTATAGATGCATACATTCCATTTTATTTCTCACATTTATAAGTTACAACTTGAAGCAAAAATAGACATAAGTGAAGGTTAAATACACAACAACAATATTACTAGTGGGTCTGAGGTTAAGCTTATATATATACTGTTATGCCCTGATTTTATTCAGGATTAATGATTGCGTAAGTGAGTTCTGCAAGACTGGGATATCTGGTTTCATATACATACATACAAGGAATCAACAGAACACATAAATAGAATCTTGGAATGTGATTTGTAATACAGCTTTATCGAGTTAACACACTCGCGGCATAGAGAAAGAATCAATTCACTTTGGAGAAAATGGGTAGGAGTAATAAGTTCAGTAGGAAAAACTTGGTCTTTCAATTCTCCGAGCACAATCGTGGATCTGGAGGGAGTGTGCACTGCCACTTCCGAAACTCAGGTATTATTCTTCTGATACGGACAAGATAAGAAGTGAGAAGAAAGTCACTCGAGGGGGCACTGATTTATATCTCGCAGCATCTGGTACAGTTCGTTGCTTATGCCTAAGGCTTAGTTATTTTATTTAGATGTTGGGCTAACGTCAAGTTTCGACTTCACAAGATCTGTCAGAGTAAATAGACAATTAAATTTGTATACTTTTCAACTGTTAATGCACGTATGGGAAATCGTCACTGAGATAAATTCACTTTACGACCTATCCCTTAAGCTTTGGGATCGCAGAATATCTATACCATAACATCCAATTTAGGTAAAGCTTGTGTCGTGGCTGAGGGTAAATATTGTTGCGGTAATTATCTCGTAATACGTTTACTAGTACGAAATCTCTGGCAAGAAACAGGGAACTCTAGGGATCGAACTTGAAACACTCCTACCGGTTCGCAATTAACTTCAAGGTGAGTATAGGCACATACAACGGTCTGGTAATACAGTATCCCCGCACTGATACAATGATAATGAATAGTGCACTGTCGGGTTATCTTCTTTTCCTCTTGATCTGATGTCGTCGGGGGCTTCTCGGCTGCTCCAGGGGGCCGTCCAGGGGGTCCAGTTGTGTGGTGAAGTTTTACAGATGGGCCATCAACCGTTGATGAAGTTCTGTTAAGGTACTCTCGGGTTAAGGATTTTAAATGTTATGATTCTGGCTGAGGCCAGATGAGCATCCCATCGAACAAACGTAAGGAGAGTCTACTCAAGGACTCTGCTTAACTGTCTCTAATCCATATGAGAGGTTCAAGGAACTCAGGTGGTTTTACCCTTTTTGTCACACACTCTGCGGCGTGCTACAGAGGGAGTGTGCCAAGGATTAAAGAAATTTGTTCTTGCTAAGTGCTCCGAAGAGTGTATTGCATAGGCCCTTCTAACACAGCAGATCCTTCTACCCTAGTTCTCTGTGAGTTAAGTACAAAGTAGATGTCTAAAATAATATAATATTGAATGGTAGGGGTGCCACACCTTTCAGTAATTCTATTAGATTAGATAAGACACTAGTAACAATAACTATATTAACTTCTGGGTGGCCAGAAATAATTAGTTATCAGTACTTAGTTCTGCTTGCACTCTATATAAGTAGTTATGAGCTCAAGTGGCAGAGGAGATGCCAACAATGAATCCTTAATCACTTATGTATGTAGATATATGTATCAATCACAGGTCTCTATATTAACCGGCGGGTTGCCAGATTAATAAAGATCCAGGAAAATAATATATCAATGTCACTGATGTTATGAAGACTTCGGGGTGCCGGCCGTCTATCAACAATCTGGTTGGCGAGTAGAAACAGTCTTCAAGCAGAGCGGGGTGCCGTTCGTCAAGAAGCAATATTTGCACTTCTGCCGCTCTCCTCCTCTCGGGGTTTATATAGCAGGGTGGCCCTGTGTTGCCGGGGCCGGGGACTGATGATTTTTGTCATTGCTTGGTTGCTTGATCCAGGGCAGGGAAAATTTCGTCTGCTAGGGGTAGCCCCACAGGGGGCTTACTTCAGGGGGGCGTAGAGGAGGAGGATGCATAACTTCCGGGGTTGGAGATAACAGGCTCTTCAAGTGGGCAAGATGGTGGAGGAGTGGAGGATGCTGGAGGGGGGTGTTGCCTTGGCTGCGGGTGGCCCCTCATATTCTGGGGGCGGGGGGGGGGGAGGGGGGGGGGGGTGCAGGGGTGCAGGGGCTGTGGAGTCATTGTCTGGTAATTTGGCCCCTCGTTCCCAATGCTCTGGATTAGATAACAGCATTAGTTCACACACCGGACATCTAAGAATAAAATAATAGCAAGTGTGGCAAGAGGCCCCTGTCGTGTTTGTTGTTTACGGGGCTAGGGGCGGAGCACCTCGCCCAGAAGGGTCAGCTGGCTAATTGCCTGACTTTTTATAAGTAGTTACTTTTAAGGTAGGAAAGGAGAGGTGTAAAAAGGAAGTGAACAGTTCTCTCGTACCTGTAGGCCTTGGCGATATGAAATGACAAATCCTGTAATATCTCAGATGTGCCTGCACATGTATACAGGTGGTTGCTAACCACGGGTGCCCTAGTGGTCCCGTATGTCGGGTTCGAGGAGGGGGGTGAAGCAGGTGTCCCTCCATGACCTGACAGGGCTCAGCGGCTGGGTCTCCGAGTTAATTGGTTTGTTGTTGCCGGGCCACCTGGGTCAGGCTGGAAATACCCAAATAGGCTACATGTGGACAAGGTGAGAGAAATCAAGAGAGAGGAAAAAAATACAGACAACATAGTGGTCAATAAAGTAGGGCATGCGTAATCAGGCGTCAGTGCAATTATCATTATCATGGTGATAGACTGGGTTGGTCACGCACCTGAGGCAAACACGCGACGCAAGGCATTGGCGCTTCCGTTGTGTGGTCAGGTCATCATCTATTCATGCACAGCTGGCACACTGCCTGGTTGCAAAGGAAAAAGGATAGAAGCATGTGAACTGTAGTCCGAGAAGGTAGTGTCTGACGAGGCGTGTAGAAGGCGTGTGGAAGGAAACTTGAAAGAAAAAGGCATGCTGGATTATGTAACATAAAACTTAGGGGAAAAATACCACGTGAGGTTATGGTTTTCTTACTAGTCTAAGGTTAGTATGTTAATCAGTATGCTGGGTTAGTATGTCAACAAGAGAAACAAAAAAAAAGGTAATGGTATAAGTCAACACAATAACTGGCATGGTTTACATACTTATACCCTCATAATATAGAGAGATAAGAGGTGTCTTCCCTTCTTACCTTTCTCTCAGGGGGTTGTCATAGTTAAAGGTATACATATCAATTAATCACTAGTACATGGTTTGCAGCTATGTCGTCTGTGGTGGTTGTATTTTTTTTTTTTTTTTTTTTTTTTTTAAGAGACCATGAACTGAGGAAGGAAAAACACAGATAAAACAAAAAGGTCCATGTGCCTAAAGGCATCCTCCATTCATAAAATGTTTGTAACAACTGGATTTAAACATTTGTAGATTGTAAGTTTGTGGAAAGCAATTCGAGGGAAGTGAATTCCAAAGAGTAGTAGTTCTAGGGATAAATGAATTTTGATAAGCAGAAGTTCTGCATTGTGGAGGAGAAAGTGTAAATTCATGGGCGCTCTCAGCTGCCCTAGTTCTACGGGGAAAGATGTGGAGAGGCGGCACAATTGAAGCAAGTTCCTCGGAACAATTGCTGTAAAAATATCTGTAGAATAATGCAAGGGATGAAACGTTTCTTCGTATGGATAATGTAGTACAAAGGAGTACAAAGGAAATCAAGCAACAACAGATCTAGTGACCCTTCTAGGCTGCTTGTCCTCCAAAACACTGAGGATCAAGTGTCCAAACAGTGGTTTAGAGTGGGTAAGGGAACATTGGAAAGGGAATTACTGCCCTGGAACTAATGTCCGTGGCAGGATTAGGAAGTTAGTAGGGACAGATGGGTTAGTAACTGAGGGGGGATAAAATAAAGTTATTCATTTACAAACGCAGTCAGACGCGGGTTTGATGCGAGATATTTGTCTAGGCGGAGTTTAAATGAATCAACGGTGATGCAGTCTATAACGTTTCGGGGAAGCCCATTCCACAAGTTGACAACTCGATTGAAGAAGAAATTCTTAGATTCGTGTGAGTTAAAAGATTTACCAATAATTTTGCAACCGTTTCCCCGCGTGTAATTAGATTGGTCGATAGTGAAGTACTTACTACAGTTCATATTGTCGATGCCTTTGATGATTTTGAACACTTGAATTAAGTCACCTCTTAATCTGCACTGGGTTAAAGGAAATAGATTTAATTCTCTAAGACGCTCTTCGTATGGTTTGTTCTTTAGGCTAGGTATCATTTTGGTAACTCTACGTTGAACTCGTTCTAGCTTGTTTATATCTTTTTGGTAATAAGGGCACCAGGATTGAACGCAGTATTCCAGAAGAGGGCGGACTAATGAATTGCAAAGGGTTAGGATAACTTCTTTGGATTTATGCTCAAATGACCTGCCTATAAAGCCAATTATTTTGTTTGCCTTCTTAACAACTTCTGAACATTGTTGACTCGGTTTTAGGTTACTCGATATTGTTACTCCCAGATCGGTTTCTCTGTTTACATTCTTAAGCTGAGTGCCATTCATCGAATAGTTTGCTTTCTCATTTAGGTATCCGATATGTAGTACTTTACATTTATCCGCATTGAAACTCATTTGCCAAATTTGGGCCCAACATGACAATTTATCTAGATTGTGTTGCATATCGTCAACTTGTTCTTTTGAGAGTACGCTATTTGCAATTTTTGTATCGTCAGCAAATTTTGAGATTGTACAGGTGAGACCCTCATCTATGTCGTTGATGTAAATTAGAAAGAGAATTGGTCCTAGTACCGATCCCTGGGGTACCCCGCTACTTACATTGGTCCATTTTGATGCCTTACCGTTTATGACTACTCTTTGCTTTCTGTCGCTGAGCCAATTTTCTATCCATTTCAACACACCGTCTTGTATTCCATGCGCTTTTAGTTTTAGCAGTAAACGTTTGTGGGGAACTTTGTCAAAGGCCTTTTGAAAATCAAGGTATATAATATCTACAGCTTTACTCTCATCGTAGAGGTTGAGGATATCGTGGAAGAAGTCTAAGAGGTTTGTTAAACAGGAACGTTTTTTACGAAAGCCGTGTTGAGTATCTTTAAGTATGTTATTTTCCTCTAAGTGATTTACGAGTCTGTCTCGTATGACCGTTTCTAGCATTTTACATACAACTGAGGTTAAGCTAATTGGACGATAGTTACTGGGTAGGGATTTGCTGCCTTTTTGAATATCGGTGTTACGTTGGCTAGCTTCCACTGATCGGGCATAGTTCCAGACTGCAAGGATTTATTGAATAGTAATGTCAGTGGTTTAGAGAGCTCATCCTTAGCTTCCTTTAGAACTCTAGGCGAGATTGTATCAGGTCCAGGCGTTTTATTTACCTTGAGTTTATCTAAACAATTCAATACTTCTCTCTCTGTAACGGTGATATTGCTTAGAACATCTGAATTATCAATCTGAATCGGCGATGGTGTAGGGATATCACTGAGGTCTTCTGTTGTAAAAACTGATGCAAAGAAGGTATTGAGGGCATTACTCATTTGTTCTTCGTCTTTGGTGTATTCTCCATTTTCATCGACTAACGGTCCAACAGTTGAAGTAACGACTTTTTCTTTCTGATATAACTATAGAATTCTTTCGGGTTTCGTTTACTTTGATTCGCAATATGTAACTCTAAGGTCTTTTTACTTTGCTTAATTAACTTTTTGGCTTTGCGTCGTAGCTCTACAAATTTCAGCCGTTCTTCATCATTTTGTGAGGATTTTAATCTATCATTAGCAAATTTTTTAGCAAGCAGGCAGTTTGAAATATCTTTATTCCACCATTTGGGCTTATTATTATGGCCTGGACGCCGAGTTTTCGATGGTATGCAGTCTTGCACTGCTTTTAGGTAAGTGGCTTCGAATAACTTCCAAGATGTATTTATGTCGTTATTGTGAATTAAAAAGCTCCAGTCAGTTTCTTTAAACATAGCTCTAAGTTTATGGAAGTTTGCTTTCTTGAAATTAGGGACTTCTTCGATGCTGCTATTTGGTTCGTTACTAGTAAACTTTAAAGTGAAAGTTATCGTACGATGGTCGCTGTTACTGAATTCATCACCAACATTCAAATTCTCTATTAATTCTTCTTTTGTTGCAAGTACAATGTCAAGAACGTTATTACCACGGGTCGGCGTTCCAACAAATTGATAAAGCGAACTCTCTTGCAAGTTCGTATACAAGTCATGTCCGGAGTGTGAAGTAAGAGTATCGCCCCACTTGGTCACAGGTAAATTAAAGTCACCAAAAATTACGGTATTTTGCGAGTTACTTACATCTGCAATTTGTTCGTAAATATCTCGGTCAGTTTGCACTGATAGTCCATGAGCCAGGCCAGATATCGGTACCACCTGGGGTGACTAAACACGAATGGTACTAAAATGTTTATAGAGTGACTGTAAGTACATTAAGATATGATAGCCTTCTCGCACTGGTAGCTTAGTCTAATTTTTTTGATGCAATAGGGGCGCTACCCAAAAATAAAGATTTTTAGCGTGACGCTCGGCGTTTTCCTCATTTTCTTTAAAATCCATCACACAATCATCGCGAAACTTTGAACACCTATGTAGAATTATATTCTCTACCAGAGTTGTTCCTAGGTATTTTCAAATTTCCTCATATTTCGGAATATACTCTATATTTTGGGTATTTTCCTCTAAATCTAGAATAAATCCTTAAATATGGGGAACATTGAAAAATATATTCTAACAGCTCTTGTAGCTTATTTGATTCTCTACAAGAATTATTCCGATGTGTATTTCAAGTTTCTCCATATTTAGGGGTTTATTTCATATTTGGGGATTTTTTGTTATATTTTGGGGATAATTTATTATTGGAAGGAGCAAACATATGTAGAGTGGTTTCCATGTAATGTGTTTGTTTGTTCATGGTTTAATGGTGATATTTTTTGCAGGTGTGTGTCGACTGTTTGACGGCAGGATGGAACCATCTGCGAGGAAGAGAGCACGGATCGACTGTATCATCCACTGCTCTGATGATGACAGCGATGCTCTGGTGTCACCACAGGATTTGGACTCCTGGAACACATTGCTCAGGGCTGCAGAAATCAGGCAGCATGATCCAGTCCTGGAAGCAGCCAAGAGCCTTGAAGAAGGAGGAATACCACACATACATTATCACCGTAAATGTCGTAGTCTCTTTACAATGAAGAAGTCACTGGATTCTATCCTTGCCAAGGGTGTCAAGATAGAATCAGCAAGCGTCGACCCCAGGAGGAGGGCATCAAGGGATGCCCCTAGTACTAGCAGGGTGTATGCCAAAGTATGTATCTTCTGCGAGAAGTCAAGCAAGTACATAAAAACAACAAAGACAAGGGAGCCACTCATACAGTGTGTTGAGCAGCGAGCAGATGAGAAGATTCGCAGAGCAGCAATAAGGAAACTCAACCAGAGAATCCTTGGTTTAGTTAGCAGAGACCTTGTTGCTGCAGAGGGTCACTACCACAAGTCGTGCTACAAACTCTTCACAAAAGATGATTTCCCAGCGGCCGCCAGGTCGGGTGCAGGTGAAAATCAGGAAGAAAGCGAGGAAGCACGCTACGAAGAGGTTGAGACAGAAGCCCTCGAGGAACTCTGCTTGTATATAAGGACCAAATTATTCCCCAACCCAGAGGTACTGCCTATGACAAACCTCACATCTAGGCTTGAGAGATCCATGATGTCCCGTGGTATTATCCAACTGAAACCAGCGACAAAGAAACATGTTCGCCGAAAGATTGAAACCGAGTTTGGAGAATCACTACGCTTTGTCCCAGATGAGAAAGGAAAGCTTCTAATCTATCCACGCAGCCTCTCAATGGACGACCTTGCCCGGCAAGCACACAAAATGGCAAAAGACCTGCAAGAAGCAAGAGCAGCTAACTCTGAAGATGTCTTAACCAAAGCAGGAATGCAGCTGAGGAATGAGATCAATAAACAAGATGTGAGTCAGCCATGGCCTCCCGATACAGATCAGAATGTCATTCCTGCAGCAGTCACTCAATTCCTGCACACCCTGCTGACAGGAGAGTGTGAGTGTAAAACTCCCTCTGAAAGAAGCTCAACGTCTTGCCACTTCCTTTGGCAGTGACTTGGTCTTTGCTGTTACCAGTGGCAAGACAAAACCACCCAAGCACGTACTGCTGACCAATGCTGTAAAGTCTTTGACAGGAAACACAGAACTGATCCGAACTCTGAATCGTCTTGGTCACTGTGTGTCTTACTCAATGTTTGAGGAGATCGATACAGCCCTTTGTATCCAGAAGCTGGAATGCTCAAAGGATGACATTCCACTGCCAGCAAACATCTACCCTGGTGTGTTCACAACCCTGGCCTGGGATAACATTGACCGACTTGAAGAGACCCTAAGTGGAGCAGGTACTTCTCATAGAGTCAATGGCATTGCTGTCCAGTCCAAGGTTGCAGGCTCTGTGCCAGAGAAAGTCCTGCCAGAGATTACCAAGTCCAAGATAAGAAGCATCACTCAGACATCATCAATGCTGCCAATATACAATGTTGGGCGGCGGGCAGGGCCACCTAGGATTGAGACTGCGTATGTCGACACTACCAAGGAAGTCCAGGATTCAAAGACAAAGAACCATATCTGGCTTCTTACTCGAATGTCAGACCATGAGGACCAGTCCATCAGCAGTTGGACTGGGTTCAACATCAAAATGCGCAGAGGCATTGCAGTGGTTCAGGACACTGTAAGCTACCTGCCCACTATCAATGCTCCCGCAACAGAAATGTCCACCGTTAATGACATCTTGGAACAAACGCATGCTATCATGCAGTCCTTACAGCTTAACAAGATTGTGTGCGTGTTTGATCAAGCACTCTATGCCAAAGCTGCCGAAGTTATCTGGAAACAAGAGAAGTTCAAGAACATTATCATCAGGATGGGCGTCTTCCACACAATCTGTAATCTCATCTCCACCATAGGAAAGAGGTTTCAAGATGCAGGTCTTAGAGATCTGTGTGTGGAATCAGGTATCATCGCAGAAGGATCAGTGTCAGGAGTGATGAACGGCAAGAGGTACAACAGAGCAGTGAGACTACACAAGCTCGTGTATGAAGCACTGATGAGGCTTGCATGGAAAGGCTTCCTTTCATGGCTAGAAGAAAACCATTCAAGGGACATACACCATCTAGATGAAACACTGAAGGACATCAACAGCTTTCACAGCAATGTGTCTCAGGGACTCTTTCAAGAGCTGATGGAGAGTGAATCATGCACACATATCATGAAGCTTTTCCAAGTTTATCTTGAGACCCTCAGAGATGAACACAACCTCTCAGCATTCTGGATGTCATACCTGGACATGGTTGAGATCATGCTGGACTTAATTCGAGCCTCCAGAGAAGGCAACTGGATGCTCCACCTAGGAGCAATCCGACAGATGATACCGTGGTGTTTTGCCTATGACAAAGTGAACTATGCCCGGTTCCTAACCTACTACTATGCCTTGATGTCTCGACTGCCCATTGAACACCCAGAGGTCCATGAACACTTCATGCAAGGTGGCTTTTCGGTCCAGATCGGTAGCAAGAATCCCTTTGGACGGATCCCTGTGGACCAGACAATCGAAGAGACGATCAACAAAGACACCCAGACACCAGGGGGCACAAAAGGCTTCAGCCTGAAAGGCGGAGCTGTCGCCAGGTACTACCTGACATCGGAGTATCGCAGCAGGTACTTAAGGCAGCTCAGGACTATGGTAGTAGGCCAAAAGTATACTGACTTCAGCCACCCAGACCTACAGATGCCCAGGATATGAAGAGATGAGGCCGATGACCAATCTTTAGTTCAACTGATGGAGACCAGCTGGTTGAAACCCCTTCAACGCAGAGCAAGAAGATCTTGTCAGTTTGTCAACTGCGACTATGGCACCACCAGAAGTTGTCAAAGACCTTCTAGGGGCCTACAGAATAGGAGAGGATGCATATCAAGCCTTCAAGGAAGAGCGCCTGGAGATCGATACGCCAACTATACAGTTTCATGACACGATGACGAAGACGAAACTGAGAACGTTCACTAACATCAGAATGAAGCCACGCTCACAAGACCATGCCAAGGAGGTTATCTTAAAGGCTGACAGGAACCTATTTGGCCAGATGATCCTTGTTGCCGAGAAACAGAAAGCTCAAAATGAGTGATGTCTTGGCTCATCCCCTGGGGCCTTTGCCTTGGGCACTTGCCAGCGGTGATGGGTCTCTCCGCAAGACCAACAAGGCTGCCCTCGCAAAGGAGTTAGAGAGGAATGTTTCTCCTGCAGAAGTGATACCCGAGCCCTCTGCTACCATAATTGATGGGATGAGCCTGGTCCACAAACTGAAGGGAAACGACAAAACTTTTTCACAGCTTGCAGGTACAGCACTGAGTCACGCTGTTCATGAAGGTGCTAAGAGCAGGCGCATTGATGTTGTGTTTGATATCTCCAAGGAGACATCCATCAAGGATGCAGAACGAGCCAAAAGAAGTGCAGGCACAGGAATTCATTTCAAGAACATTCAACCTGGGCACAACATCCAGCAGTGGAGAAAGTTACTCGGTAGTTCCTCCAACAAGGCAAGTCTTATCAAGTTCTTGGTAGAAGAATGGAAGGCACCACAGCACAGGGAGAAGCTCAAGGACAAGGAGCTGTATGTCACATGTGAGCAGCGCTGCTTCAAGATCACCAAAGAGCATTGGGAAGAGGCTCCTGAGCTTAAGTCAACTCAAGAAGAAGCAGACACACGCCTTCTTCTCCATGCACTTCATGCAGCAGAATCTGGGAACAAGTCTGTCATCATCACTGCAGAAGATACAGACGTCATGGTGTTGTGTCTTGGCATGTGCCACAAGATCCCATCCCATCTGTTCCAGAAGTGCGGGACGAAGAACCGGACAAGATTCCTGGATATCACCACACTGAGCCGCACACTGGGAGGCAGCGTGTGTGATTCATTGATTGGTATGCATGCCTTTACAGGCTGTGATACCGTCAGTGCATTCGCTGGCCGAGGGAAGATGACGACACTCAAGCAGGTGAAGGTGGACAAGACATACCAGCATGCTTTTTCACGAACTTGGACGCTCATGGGAAGTGTCCTCCTGAACTCTTTGAGAAGCTACAGGAAATCACCTGCCACATGTACCTACCATCTACCCACACAACTAAGGTAAACAAGCTTCGGTTTGAGCTGTACTGTTCAAGACGTGGAGAGGTAGATTCAAGTAAACTCCCTCCTTGTGAGGACTGCCTCTTCATGCATGCACTGCGTGCAAACTACCAGGCTGCGATCTGGAGGAGAAGTCTTCAGAGCCAGCCATTTGTTGCGAACCCAACAGACTGCGGTTGGATGACAGATGAGGACGGTAAGCTTGCCGTCACTGGATGCGAGGCTCACCAGCACCAGATGCTGTTATGCAGCTACTGTCTTGCAAGTGTGTGCGGTCATGCGAACTCCCTAAGTGTACTTGCCTCAGCAATGGTCTAAAATGCACGGACATGTGCAGGTTACAGACATGACAGAACAAGGCTTATGTAGAAGTGCCGGTGGCACAACAGTCAGATTCCGAGTCTGACGTAGATGATATTTAGGAGTAGTAATTTGCCATAATAGTATGTACAAGCCCATGGCTTACTTAGTGTGTATTTACAGGACTTGTATTAAATGTGACAATTACTATATGCATTTTGTTGACATTTAGGCATTCCTGTCCCCAAATTTGACATTTTAAAAAATTTCGGAATTTTCGGTAGGGTATGTCTATTCAAGAAGTGATAACGACCATTAAGCTACCAATGTGCAAGGGCTATCATATCAAAACATAAACTAGAGACATGTAGCAAGCTAAAAACACCTAAGAGAATTAGTCACCCCGGGTGGTACCGATATCCCAAAATTCGGGTCTTGGCTCATGGACTATGGAGGTCTGTATATTAATGCAAGTATTATTTTGGTACCTTTATTATTCTTTATTAGCACAAAAGATGCGTCGACGTTCACAATTTGAGGTTTTGACAAGAGGGTAGGGTTAAGACTTTCTTTGATATAAAGTAAAACGCCACCTCCATTTCGATTTATTCGGCTTTTCTCAAACATTACATAACCGGGAAGTGAATACTCTGCTAAAAAGTCTCTATCTTCTGTATTGAGCCAAGATTCTGTTATGCCAATCACATCATAATTTTCTGTAAACACTAGCTCCTCTAAATCTGAAAATTTATTGCGTATGCTACGAGCGTTTGCATAGAAAACCTTTAAATTTGTTATTTTAGAACTCACGGAACGCTCTTTAATAATATTTTTGGTTCTTGTCGGATCTACATTTATGTTCATTGCTGTCCTCGGTCCTCGCTGTCTTCGGTCCTTATCGCTGGTGGTCCTCGGTTGCCTCTGTTTTTTTCTTGGCGTTGGATGATTTATGTCACTGCTGCTTCTTCTCGGATGGCGTTTTTTGATCCATGGCTGCGGACTGCTTCGTGTAGGAAGATGACCCATGCGTGCTGAACCCACAGGGTTTAGATGAGTGCCATCCTTGCGGAACAGAGTAGGCTGGTTGTAGAAGTTGTCCCAGAGGTTGATGAATTCAACTTCTTCCCTCAGACACAAATGTTTTAGTCGGCTATTTGTGCTGAAAGCCTTGTCGTAGAATTTGTCAGGTGCGTCAATCTTGGGGAGAATGCCTGAGATGATGATATTCCTTGACTTGTTTTTGTAGTGCTGGATCATCTTGCGATATTTCTCCATCAACTCTTCGGATCTGGTGCGCATGACGTCATTTGAACCAGCATGGATGACAAAAAGGGTATTTTCATTTGCATCCTTTGTGGTATCTTCAAAGGCTTCCACAATGTCGTCCAGTCCAGCTCCTGGGATGCAAAATCTTTTTCGTTGATTTGGGACTCTGTCGCAGAACTCTTCGACCTGTCAAAGAAGAAAAGAAATGTAGGAAGGTCCTGTGTGATTGCAGGGTTATTGATTAATCTAATAGCTTTATTTTGAATTTTGTCCAACTGCCTTAATGCAACCACTCCACTTCCACTCCACAGAGGTGAACAGTAATCCATCTGAGAACGCACATGACTTTTATATATTACGGCCAACTGCTCGTCAGTGAAGAATTCTCGAACTCTGTACAGAGTCCCAGTTTTTTAGAGGCATTCTTAGCAATGCTTCTAACATAATGTGTCCAGCTCAAGTTAGTAGTTAATGTTACACCGAGAATGTCAATACTAGGGGAAGTGGGAATATTTACATCATTTAAAAATATATGGGAGTCAGTGAGATTCTGTCGGTTAGAAAATTGAATGTACTTGGTTTTCTGTGCATTAAAGGAAACTAGATTCTTTTGTCCCCATTCTTCAATTCTAGAAAGGTCCTGGTTCAGAGAAATTGCAGTGCTTATTTTTGAATTTTTAAGATCGGGTTGGGTGAAAGAATTGGTAAATGTGAAGGAACTGTGGAGTGTTGAGTCATCTGCGTAGGAATGCATTGGATTATGAGTGGTAGATATGAGATCATTGATATGAATGAGGAACAGAGTTGGGGCCAAAACTGATCCCTGGGGAACACCAGCATTTATTGAGTGAAATTGAGAATAAAGGCCATCTACCATTACACATAATTTTCTGTTATGAAGATAAGAAGAAATTAGTGGAACTAATGATGCAAGGCCGTAGTGTGACATCTTCGACAATAAGGATTGATGCCAGACTCTATCAAATGCCTTTGATATATCCAGTGCTATTGTATGTGTTTCACCATGTTGGTCTGTAGCTTGGTTGATTTGATGCGTAAGAAGGCAAAGAATGTCTGCAGTTGATCGACATCGTCTAAAACCATATTGCCTATCACTGATTAATTTATTATTCTCAAGATGCTTAATTATGTGATTATTTAATATAATTTCAAAGACTTTACCAAGAGTGGAAGTTATAGCTATTGGTCTGTAGTTTGATGGATCTGAAGAGGCACCTTTTTTAGGAACTGGATGGATGTTTGCTTCTTTCCAGGGTACTGGGAAGCATGAGGTATGAGTACACAGACGGAAATTTTTGCCAATACAGGAGCGAGCACCAAGGAGCAATTCTTAAGTACTATTGGAGGAATTTCATCTGGACCAGGAGCCTTATCTACCGAGAGATTCTGCAAAATAGTTTTGACATGTCTGGTGTGGATCTTAAGTGAGGGAATTTCAGGCGAATTAAAATTAAGTACAGGGACATCTTGATTTATTTCATCTAAGGTTGAGTTGGTGGAGAAAATATCCGCAAGAAGGTTAGCTTTACCTCGTGGGTCACTTACAAGATTGCCAGTCGGAGATTTTAATGGTGGAATGGATGAAGCAGTTGTGAAGTTGGATTTGAATGAGTTAAGAGTAGACCAAAATATTTTGTTATCATTTGGATTATTTAGAAGTTTATTTGCCTGCTTGTGGAGAAAGTTTGATTTAGTTAGGTTTAATACAGTTTTGGCATGATTTCTGATGTTTCTAAAGTAATTAAAGGCTTCATGTGTTTTTGATCTTGTGTATGCATTGTAGGCTATTGCTTTTTGTTCAGTTACTCTAGCACAATTATGGTCAAACCATTTAGGTGAATTAGATCTTTTAATGTACTTTTGATGAGGAATAAAAGTTTCCATTCCAATTTTTACAAAATCTTGTATGTGGCTCAAGGTGGAGTGTGCATCATTAGAAAAGAAAGAGGTCCAGGGAATATCAATAAAGAAACCTTGAAGACCCTCCCAATCTGCCCTATCGTAATGCCATTTAGTCACCAAAACAGGTTCAGAGTGGGAAGGTGTGGTAGGTGATAGACAGGTGGCCTGTATCAGACAGTGATCAGAAGATCCAAGCGGGGACCTCACTGTAACATCATAATTTTCTGAATTGGTTGTTAAAAATAAGTCCAGTAGGTGGGAATTATGATTAGGATTATCTGGTACACGGGTGGGTTGGTTGACTAGTTGAGTGAGATTAAATGAGTCTGCAAATAGCTCACATTCAAGACCAGCATCATCAGTCCTGGCTGAATGAGTGAGCCATTCAACATTATGGACATTAAAATCACCCAACACAGTGATTTCAGAAGAAGCATTTAAGTTGAGGACACTGAGTTGTGAGGACAGAGAATCAAAAAGACTTTGCTTAAGTTTTAGCTGTAGCCAAACGCACATGAAATTAATACAACGGTAATTACAACAGTCACAGTGAACATGCACACGATGCGGGCATTATAGCTTACGTCATCAAAAGGGTATGGGGTTTACATCATTAAATACATACTTAGTTGGGGGTTCAAGAAATGGCAGGGAGGAAAGAAATGTGGTTTGCAGACTAGAAGACTGAGTTATAAGAGACGTGTACATGTGGAGTTGGGTGGAGAGGTTTGGTCTAGAAAGGTTGGGAATACACAACCTTTGAGAAGGGTTGGGAATACACAACCCTTCGGGAGGCTGGAGGTTGGTGCCTGTGGTCGGCCATTTTGGGGTGAGTTGTCCCCGCAGTTAATTGAGGGTTAAATCCTCCTGGGCCGGGAATGGTGATTTTGGCTCGGGGATTTCTGCGGTGGTGCGGGGCCGCACGCTCTCCTGTCATCCTGGGTGAGTGTCCGTGTATCTTCCTCGACCATGTTTCTCTGTGTGGTGTCGTGGTGGTGGTGTGTGTGTCTTGATTTTCTGCCCGTTTCTCTTTGTCTGTCTTCACTCTTTTCCGTCTGCTTGTTTCTGTGGGGGTGGCTTGAGGTTGTCGTTGGTGGTCGTCCATTTTGGGGTGAGTTGTCCTGGCTTGCTGATGAGGTAGTAACTTCCTTGTGCTGGGGGTGGTGACCTTGGGTTGTGGATTATCTCAAAGGGGAGGGGTTGTTCGTTTCCCTTCCGTCTCGGTTGGGTGTCTGTGTGTCTCCTCTGGTCTGGTTTCCATGTTTTGGGTTTGTGTTGTTTCATGGGGGCTCCTGGCGTCTTCTCGTTTCTCCTGTATTTCACTTCCCTCTCCTTCGTCGTAGGCACGACCTCGTGCCTTAAGAGCGAATGTGAAAATGTTGAAGTGATGGCAGGTCATGGTTTGGTTATGGAGGAAGTCCCACCATTTGATGGATCGTTTGTCCGGGGTCTTGATTGGGTCGTTGTTGACAAGGAGGCTTGTTTCCGTTGTGTTGATAATGTTGGCGGTTATTGCTTCGTGGGTGTCCCGGATTCTGGTTAGGCGTCCGGTGTCCGTGGTCACTTTAATTCTCCGGATGAAGGGAGTGGATGACATTTTGGCTGAAGGAAAAACTTGGCTGGTGCGGGAGACAGTTGTGGTGGTGTCAGAGGTAGCCAGGCAAGTGGTGGTCTGTCGTGGTGGTGGTGTAGGGTCATATGTTGATGCGGACGTAGGTGTAGCGGGGATTAACGGTGAGGGGGTAATTAAGTTCCGGTTTATGGCCGGGGGGTTGGTGGAGCAGGTGATTCCGTCTATTCTGCATGGGTGTGTTTGTTTTGGGTGTTTTGTTTGTCTTGTGGTGGGTTTTCGGTGGTTTTTAATGTTGGTGGTATGGGTTGTGTCGAGTATCGACGAGAATTGTTCGGGTTGTTTAATTAGTCGGCCTGATCGTGTACGTATGTTTTGTCTATTGGGGGCTTCAGGACTAGACTCAGGGGTGGATGATTTATAGTGGGTGGGTCTGGGGTTGGGGGTGGGGTTGAGGTTGGGGTGGGTAGGGGTTTGTTGGATGGGTTGATTTGACATCTGGTGGGTTTAGAGGGTTCGGGGGGGGTTAGTGTAGAGGGAAAAGGTGATGAAGTCGGAGGGGCAAGGCGGGTTGGTAATTTAGTTGTCATCTTGGAGGTGGTAGGCCTGGGGTTAGGGTGGGTGGGTGGCTTAGGATTGGCGGGGGGGGGGGGGGATGGGGATGGTAAAGTTGCGGAAGTGAGGTGGGAGTTGGGGGTTAGGTTGGTGGGGATGGCGAGGCTGGGGAGGAAAGGTTAGGGGAGGAGGTTATAGGTCGGGGGAGGTTTTTTTTATGAATGGGGGGGGGGGGGGTGTTATGGAAGGAAGGTGATTTTGTTTTGTGGGAATGTGTTTTTGTCTTGATCAGTCTCTTAATTCGGTGATAAGTTGGGAGTCGTGGTTGGGGTAAGGCTTTGGATCGGAGTTCGTAGTGACATGACCTGGTGGGTTTTTCTTGTGGGATAGGGGAGGTGGTATTGGGCGTGGTGTCTGATGGGGGGGCGGCTGGTAGGGGTGGGGGTGGTGTGATTCCTGGGTCGATATTCGGTGGATGTGGGATTCGAGGGGTGTGTTGGCGGAATTTCAGAGGGGGGTGTGCGTGTGGCTTGGGTGGTGGGGCAGGGGAGGGCTGAGGTTGTATGTAAGGTATCGCTGGGGTAGGGGTTGGTGGTGGGTGTGGCCAGGTCGTGGTTGGGTCCGGGTTGGAGTGGTGAGGAGGGTGTTTCTAAAGGCTTGTATATGCGTATGAAACGATTACGCATTGTCCGGGTTTCTCCATGATAATTGATGGAGGTTTGGTAGGCGTTTGGGACATGGGATACTGTATATGGGCCTACGAACGCGGACCTAGTTTGTTTATGACTGGCAGTTTGGCCACCATCACCGTGTCGTCTATGGCGAAGGGGCTTTTGTCGTCCACGGCGTCGTGTTTGGTGTCTTAGCAAATTTGGGCTCTGTGGAGAGTGTTCTTTAGCTGTTGTAAGGGGTCAAGGGTGAATTGTGTTGTGGATGGTGTGGCCCGGTGGTAAAAAGGTAGTAGGAGGGGGGCTGTGCTATATACTCATTCGTGAGGGGAGATGCCATCTTCTTCCGGGCAAGTGTTCATTCCCCATTGGATCATCTTGATTTGGGAGGACTAGTCTGAGGTATTTAAAGCTATCATCCTGGTGCGGAGTTGGTTGTTGATGGTGCGGTGGCTTCTTTCACAGATTGCGTTGCCTTGGGGCCAGTAGGGGGAGGAGTGTTTGATTTTGATGCCACATAGCTTGGTGAACTCTTCCCAAATCTGACCTTTAAATTCGGGGGCATTGTAGGATAGGAGTGACAGGGGTATTCCGAACACGGGCAATATTTCGGGGGCTGGCAGGGTGGCGATGGTCGTTGCTGTGTGGTCGGAAGTGGGGCAGGCGATCAGGAACCTGGAGTAGATGTCGACGAAGGTGACGATGTACCGTTTGCCGTGACTAACGGGAAAAGGTCCCATGACGTCCAGGGAGAGGGTTTGGAATGGCTTCTGAGCAGAGAGGGTACCGGCGGGTCCAGCGGTGCAGCACCTATCCTTGCCAAGCGCAGATGGCTTGCAAGATTCGGTGACTTTTCTTGCAATTCCGGAGGGGTTGATGGTCCAGTATTGGTTTTGAAAAATCTTTAGCATCTTGTTTTGTCCTAAGTGGATCCCGTTGCCTTCATGGATTGCAATCATGTACTCTTGAGCGACAGTTGGTTCGACGACGATGTGTCCGGAGTCCGTGGTTAACTGGTCACCCCAGCGGGTCAATTGGGAGAAAATCGGTTTGGGTATCCATTTGGGTCTGATTTGTCTTTGCCAGGATTGAAGTAGGGTAGGTGGTGGTGGGGTGGAGTCAGGGCGGATGGAGGTGTTGATGAGGTCCGTGTGTTGCAGGGCTGCGAGATTGGTGGGGATGTCCTCGGGTACGGGTAGGCGGGAGAGTGCATCGGCGTTGGTGTGGAGTTTTCCGGGGCGGTAGTGGATGGCGAAGTCATATTCCTCTAGGGTTTCTCTCCAATGTACTAATAGTGCTGAGTTTGTCTCAGATTTTGTAAGCCATTGTAAACTCTGGTGGTCCGTAATAATATCTAATTTGGCGCCCAGTACGAAGGATCGGAAATGATTTAAGGCCCAAATTACTCCGAGGCATTCACGCTTGGTGGCGGCGTAATTTTGCTGGGCGGTGTTTAAGGTGGAGCTAGCATAAGCAACTACGTGTTCGGATCTATCCCGGACTTGGGCTAGGAGCGATGGCATACAGAGACACGTCCGTGTACAGGCGGAAGGGTTGTTGGTAATCTGGGAAGGCGACGGTGGGGGCGTTTACCAGCTTCTCCTTCAGAGTTTCGAAAGCCAACTGTCTTTCGGGGGTCCAGGTAAACTCCATGCCTTTGTGGGTGAGTTGATGGAGGTGTCTGGTGATGTCGGCAAAATGTTGGACGAAACGTCTGTAGTAGGTGGCTAGCCCTAGGAAGGAGCGTACCCCTTTCACTGTAGTTGGAGGATGTTGATTTTTTATGGCGGAGAGTTTCCTGGGGTCAGGAGAGATGCCGTGGGCGGAGATTACGTGTCCTAAAAATCCTACGGTGTTCCTGGCCATTTCGCATTTGGAGGGTTTGAGTTTTAATCCTGCGTCTCTGATGCGGTGCAGTACTTGTCGTAGTCGGTGGAGGTGGTCGGACCATGTTGCAGAGTATAACGATGACGTCGTCCAGGTAGGCCAGGCAGGTTTCCCAGGTTAGTCCTTTTAACACGGACTCCATGAGGCGGCAGAAGGTTGCTGGGCCGTTACATAGGCCAAAACGTAAGACATTAAACTCGTATAGATGTCCGCCACTTGTGGAGAAGGCTGTTTTTTGTTGATGTTCGGGCTTGATGGGGACTTGCCAATACACGGATTGTAGGTCTAAGGTGGTGAACCATTTTGATCCGTGGAGGGAGTCGAGGGAGTCGTCGATCCTGGGTAAGGGAGTTGCATCTTTGATCGTGGCGTCGTTTAGCCTACGGTAGTCGACACAGAACCTGGTGGAGCCATCTTTCTTCTTCACGAGCACTACGGGCGATGACCAAGGACTGACAGAAGGCGTGGCAATGCCGGCGTCTAACATCTCTTGAACCTGTTGGTCTTCCTCTTGGCGCTGGAGTGGGTTTTTCCGGCGGGAGGGTTGTCTTATTGGGGGCCCTGTGGTATGAATGGCGTGTTGTTCCAGGTTCATTCGTCCAATTTCCGTGGGGGTCTGGGTGAACACATCACGAAACTCATGTAGCACTTGTTGCATCTGGCGCTGTTGCAGGGGGGTTAAGGAGTCTGGAATGGTGGGTAATATAGGAGTTTCTGTGGGGGTTGTTTGTGGAGTGACTACCTCGTCAAAAGTTTCGAGGTCGCCGATGATTAAACCTTTGGGTAGAGTTAGTACATTGTCTGAAATATTGGCAATGAGAATGGTATTTTGTTGTGAAGATAATATGGCAGGTTGGATTATGCATCGG
Source organism: Paralithodes platypus (assembly GCA_032716605.1). Classification (NCBI taxonomy): domain Eukaryota; kingdom Metazoa; phylum Arthropoda; class Malacostraca; order Decapoda; family Lithodidae; genus Paralithodes; species Paralithodes platypus. The sequence continues at coordinate 5,374,579 of CM064578.1, read as the reverse complement.
TTTTGGCTTATGGATGGGGTAGAGGGGGTCAAAATCATGGTATCTTGGGGTATGGGTCTAAGGGGCACCCATCTTTGGTGGTTAGGGGGAATGGTGACTCTGTTTTGGATCATAGCAGGACTCATGATGGTTAGAGAAGGAGGTTGTTGTTCTGTCTGGCTCAAGTTAGAATGTGTATATGGCTCGTCGGGGGTGGCGGGCGACAGTTTGGGAGGGGGCATTTGGGGTGTCTTCAGTTCATCTATTCTAGGGGCGGGGGCTTGAGAGTGTTTTTTTTTTTCTTGTTGGGATTTGGTTTGGAAACTCATCTTTGCTTGGGGGTGGTGTTGGTTGAAGGGTTGGTTAGTTATGGGTGAGGGGTTAGGTTGTATTTTTTGTTTGGTGGGATGAGGTGCGGCTGATTTAGGTCTAGGTTTCGCTTTCTTCTGACCTTGGTTGGGGTTCAGACAGGTTAGGGGGGGCTGTTCCTTGTGTTTTTTTTTTTTTTTTTTTTTTAACGTGATTAGGCGTTGGCCACAGTCAACTTGGGCCTGCAACTTGTGAAGTAGATCGAGTCCTAAGTACTCATCATAATGTTGACACTCTGAATGAAAGATTACGAATGAGTGATAGCAATTTGTGTAAGGGGCTGGGGTGGTCACATGTAAAGGATGAGCTTCTCCCCTGACATATAGGGGGGCGTCCCCGGCACTGATTAGTTTGGACTTGGTTGTCTGTATGTCCCCGAACTTCTTATGGTGTTTGTCGTAGAATGAACTGAATATGCAAGATCGGGAAGCACCGGTATCTATGAGCAAACGGACAGGAATTCCCTGAAGTTGAGCAAGGTGGTAAATGGGAAGTGATCGGTCATTTATGGTGTCCCCCGCCGAAGCCATTGTAGGCGGGGGAAGATTTAAAAATCCTGGGCGTCGGCTTCAGACTCTCCCAGGATTTCCTCCGTTTCTTGATCAGTATCGAGGTGAGCAACGTCCTCGTCATCGAGGTCTTGGACCTCGTCGCCCCCGATCAACTCTTCCTCATTGGCGGAGATGCGGGGTTGGGCGGGGCGATATTTGGCGGAGTCTCTGATGTCATGAAGAGCACATTTGTGATTACAGGCGGGGAAATCATAAGGGTTGATACTAACAAGAGTGGGGTTCTTACTTTTGGTGTTGTTGTAGGCCTGATTTTTGTTGTAGACTCGGCAGATGGGGTTGGGGTTGAACCTGGGTCTGCTGGGTTGGGGTTTGGCCGAGTGGTAGGTGGGTTTGGTGGTCACTGGTCAGGTCGTGGTCTGGGGGTGGTTGGTGAACCTCTTGATGGCGGCGATGGTGCTAGTTTTCTGGGGTTGCACCGCCAGGATTCTCCTGATGATGATGAGATCGTGTTGGAACCCGACCGGGTTGTGCACAGCAAAATATTCGCGAACTGCTGAGGGCAACGCTTGAACGAGATTTACCAGGATGTGTTGGTCTTGTTGCGCTTTAGGGAGAGTGGGAGAAGCAGATTTGATTTGCTGTGAAATAGAAGCTAAGGTGGCATCTAGGTTTCCTTCGTACTTTATGTCTTTAATGCGGGCATGGGCGACAAAGATGCCTAATGAGGGCTTAATGACCTCGATAACTATGGGCCGGAACTGGTCCCAAGTGAGCTTGGTGTTAACTTGTGATGCAACGAGGGAAACGGCTTTTCCCAGGTGCGTTAGCAGTACGGCAATTTTTTTTCGGTCTGTATTATATGCCAAATCTAACACTGGTTTTACAATGTCCATGTATGTTTCGATTTCGTATGTGTCCCCATCGTATTTCGGAATGGGGATGTGTGAGCGAGGTGCGGCCATATTTGCGATGTTCCACTGCTTCTATTGTTTAGTAATATGAAATGCAATGAAATCTTCTATCCGAATCAATCCCACCGCTGCCGCCAATGTTATGCCCTGATTTTATTCAGGATTAACGATTGTGTAAGTGAGTTCTGCAAGACTGGGATATCTGTTTTCATATATATACATACAAGGAATCAAAAGAACACATAAATAGAATCTTGGAATTTGATTTGTAATACAGCTTTATTGAGTTAACACACTCGCGGCATAGAGAAAGAATCAATTCACTTTGGAGAACATGGGTAGGAGTAATAAGTTCAGTAGGAAAAACTTGGTCTTTCAATTCTCCGAGCACAATCGTGGATCTGGAGGGAGTGTGCACTGCCACTTCCGAAACTCAGGTATTATTCTTCTGATACGGACAAGGTAAGAAGTGAGAAGAAAGTCTCTCGAGGGGGCACTGATTTATATCTCGCAGCATCTGGTACAGTTCGTTGCTTATGCCTAAGGCTTAGTTATTTTATTTAGATGTTGGGCTAACGTCAAGTTTCGACTTCACAAGATCTGTCAGAGTAAATAGACAATTAAATTTGTATACTTTTCACCTGTTAATGAACATATGGGAAATCGTCACTGAGATTAATTCTCTTTACGACCTATCCCTTAAGCTTGGGGATCGCAGAATATCTATACCATAACATCCAATTTAGGAAAAGCTCATGTCGTGGCTGAGGGTAAATATTGTCGCGGTAATTACCTCGTAATACTTTTACTAGTACGAAATCTCTGGCAAGAAACAGGGAACTCTAGGGATCGAACTTGATACACTCCTCACGGTTAGCAATTAACTTCAAGGTGAGTATAGGCACATACAACGGTCTGGTAATACAGTATCCCCGCACTGATACAATGATAATGAATAGTGCACTGTCAGGTTATCTTCTTTTCCTCTTGATCTGATGTCGTCGGGGGCTTCTCGGCTGCTCCAGGGGGCTGTCCAGGGGGTCCAGTTGTGTGGTGAAGTTTTACAGATGGGCCATCAACCGTTGATGAAGTTCTGTTAAGGTACTCTCGGGTTTAGGATTTTAAATGTTATGCTTCTGGCTGAGTCCAGATGAGCATCCCATCGAACAAACGTAAGGAGAGTCTACTCAAGGACTCTGCTTAACTGTCTCTAATCTATATGAGAAGTTCAAGGAACTCAGGTGGTTTTACCCTTTTTGTCACACACTCTGCGGGGTGCTACAGAGGGAGTGTGCCAGGGATCTATTCTTGCTAAGTGCTCCGAAGAGTGTATTGCATAGGCCCTTCTAACACAGCATATCCGTCTACCCTAGATCTCTGTGAGTTAAGTACAAAGTAGATGTCTAAAATAATATAATATTGAAAGGTAAGGGTGCCACACCTTTCAGTAATTCTATTAGATTAGATAAGACACTAGTAACAATAACAATATTAACTTCTGGGTGGCCAGAAATAATTAGTTATCAGTACTTAGTTCTGATTGCACTCTATATAAGTAGTTATGAACTCAAGTGGCAGAGGGGACGCCAACAATGAATCCTTAATCACTTATGTATGTAGATATATGTATCAATCACAGGTCTCTATATTAACCGGCGGGTTGCCACGATAAATAAAGATCCAGGAAAATAATATCTCAATGTCACTGATGTTATGAAGACTTCGGGGTGCCGGCCGTCTATCAGCAATCTGGTTGGCGAGTAGAAATAGTCTTCAACCAGAGCGGGGTGCCGTTCGTCAAGAAGCAATATTTGCACTTCTGCTGCTCTCCTCCTCTCGGGGTTTATATAGCAGGGTGGCCCGGTGTTGCCGGGGCCGGGGGCTGATGATTTTTGTCATTGCTGGGTTGCTTGGTCCAGAGGCAAACACGCGACGCAAGGCATTGGCGCTTCCGTTGTGTGGTCAGGTCATCATCTATTCATGCACAGCTGGCACACCGCCTGGTTGCAAAGGAAAAAGGATAGAAGCATGTGAACTGTAGTCCGAGAAGGTAGTGTCTGAGGAGGCGTGTAGAAGGCGTGTGGAAGGAAACTAGAAAGAAAATGGCATGCTGGATTATGTAACATAAAGGTTAGGGGAAAAATACCGTGTGAGGCTATGGTTTTCTTACTAGTCTAAGGTTAGTATGTTAATCAGTATGCTGGGTTAGTATGTTAACAAGAGAAACAAAAAAATAGGTAATGGTATAAGTCAACACAATAATTGGCATGTTTTACATACTTATACCCTCATAATATAGAGAGATAAGAGTTGTCTTCCCTTCTTTTTCTCTCAGGGGGTTGTCATAGTTAAAGGTATACATATCAATTAATCACTAGTACATGGTTTGCAGCTATGTCGTCTGTGGCGGTTGTACTTAAGTTTTAGCTGTAGCCAAACGCACATGAAATTAATACAACGGTAATTACAACAGTCACAGTGAACATGCACACGACGCAGGCATTATAGCTTACGTCATCAAAAGGGTATGGGGTTTACATCATTAAATACATATTTAGTTGAGGGTTCAAGAAATGGTAGGGAGGAAAGAAATGTGGTTTGTAGACTAGAAGACTGTGAGTTAAAAGAGACGTGTACATCTGGAGTTGGGTGGAGAGGTTTGGTCTAGAAAGGTTGGGAATACACAACCTTTGAGAAGGGTTGGGAATACACAACCCTTCGGGAGGCTGGAGGTTGGTGCCTGTGGTCGGCCATTTTGGGGTGAGTTGTCCCCGCAGTTAATTGAGGGTTAAATCCTCCTGGGCCGGGCATGATGATTTTGGCTCGGGGATTTCTGTGGTGGTGCGGGGCCGCACGCTCTCCTGTCATCCTGGGTGAGTGTCCGTGTGTCTTCCTCGACCATGTTTCTCTGTGTGGTGGCGTGGTGGTGGTGTGTGTCTTGATTTTCTGCCTGTTTCTCTTCGTCTGTCTTCACTCATTTCCGTCTGCTTGTTTCTGTGGGGGTGGCTTGAGGTTGTCGTTGGTGGTCGGCCATTTTAGGGTGAGTTGTACTGGTTGGCTGATGAGGTAGTAACTTCCTTGTGCTGGGGGTGGTGACCTTGGGTTGTGGATTATCTCGAAAGGGAGGGGTTGTTCGTTTCCCTTCCGTCTCGGTTGGGTGTTTGTGTGTCTCCTCTGGTCTGGTTTCTGTGTTCTGGTTTTGTGTTGTTTCATGGGGGCTCCTGGCATCTTCTCGTTTCTCCTGTATTTCATATACAAATACAGATTAATGGAATGTAGAAGAGAACAGAACATGTATATGGAGGGGGAGCGAAGTAGGGATATAACTCGAGTTGTGTAAACGAGTGTTGTATATATTCTGACATTCAATTGGAAAGATACTTATACATTCAGTAATATAGATGGACACGTCTATGGAATAATATATGTAAATATATATTTGGCTGATATGATAAAGGGTTAGAGGGTGGGTTGTGTGAAATTTACTATGACCAAGGATTTCATACAATACAGACAACAACAATATCTAATTTTGTATCTTAGCTCCTAACTTGGAAAGGGTAAGTTTCCCCAGGGTCTCAGGCAAGGCTGGACCAGGACTTCTTGTTCTCTTCTTCTTCTGCTTCTCTGGGGTTCGGCTGTTGTCTCGCTAAGGTGCCTTCTCTGGGGTCACAGACTTGATCTGCTGGGCTGTTGGTACACTTGGCGATGAAATACTTTACCATGCGTAAGAACACGCTCTGGTTCCTCGCTAAGCGATTTATGCTAGTGAGGTGCTCGGAGGATGCAACACCAAGTGAGATTTCAGTGTCCCGACCAAAGGCCGATTTCTTCTAGATTACAGGCTTGCTATCGCTCGGCCAGAACAAAATCGACACCTCTATGGGGTGAAGCGTCTTATTATCATCAAGCTAATGGGGTGAACAATCTTAAAATATCCAAACGAATGTAGCGAAACAAGGGAGGTCCAAAAAGGCTTCCCCCGGACCAAATAGGGTTAATATATATTCCCACGCCAGGCTATAAATTCCCACGGGATGTCTTGGTCAGCTTCCCCCTCTGAAGGTGTGTATAATGATGTATTGCTATTGGTTGGGGAAAGGAAGTCTCTTGAATAGCCAAAATAGGAGTCTGTTTCTCTCTTTCCCTGGCTTGTATCCATTCGGCCCCATTCAGCCAACTGTTTTAAGACGTTCATCCCAATCCAGGTGTCATTTTGTTCCTGGCGAGCGATAGCGAGCAATCATTGTATGGAGAAATCCGGCTTCGCCGGAGAATTTTTTCTATCAAAAAATGTACAAATTTAGCTTGCTGTCAAAACAAAAATATATATATATATGCTGGCTCGCTAGGAAAATATAGACACCTGGATGGGGGTAAACGTCTTAAAACAGTAGGCTGAATGGGGCCGAATGGATAATAGCCCAAGAGAGAGGGAGAGAAAGAGAAACACATCGAGGTGGGCTCCCTTTAGGGGACAGTCGTTATTTTGGGGGGTCTATTTGTTTATATATTCATATATTTTTTAGTATCCTCGCTAGACCTTCATCATGCTAGCTTTAAAAAACACTCCCTAGACCCCCATTTCAGGATAAATTTGTAAATTTTTCGATAAAAATATCCCGGCTTAAGGCCGGTTTCTCTTAAAACTATAGGCTCGCTATCGCTCGCCAGGAAAAAATCGACACCTAAATGGCACAAAAAGTCTTGATATTGAAATAGAAATGGGACGAAGGGTTTTAAAATCGACAAACTAATGGCCCGAACGTCTTAAAATATGAAAACTAATGGGGCTAAACATGAGGAAGAAAGGGGACCATAAAAGCGACTATCTCCCCCTTAAGATATTATATCCCTTTTGTCTGTCTGTCTGTCTGTCAGTGTTCGTTCTTCTGTCTGTCTGTCTGTCAGTGTTTGTTTTTCTGTCTGTCTGTCTATCAGTGTTCGTTATTCTGTCTGTCTGTCTGTCAGTGTTCGTTATTCTGTTTGTCTGTCTGTCAGTGTTCATTCTTCGGTCTGTCTGTCAGTGTTCGTTCTTCTGTCTGTCAGTGTTCGTTCTTCTGTCTGTCTGTCTGTCAGTGTTCGTTCTTCTGTCTGTCAGTGTTCGTTCTTCTGTCTGTCTGTCTGTCAGTGTTCGTTCTTATGTCTCAGTGTTCGTTCTTCTGTCTGTCTGTCTGTCAGTGTTCGTTCTTCTGTCTGTCTGTCTGTCAGTGTTCGTTCTTCTGTCTGTCTGTCTGTCTGTCAGTGTTCGTTCTTATGTCTGTCAGTGTTCGTTCTTCTGTCTGTCTGTCTGTCAGTGTTCGTTCTTCTGTCTGTCAGTGTTCGTTCTTCTGTCTGTCAGTGTTCGTTCTTCTGTCTGTCTGTCAGTGTTCGTTCTTATGTCTGTCTGTCTGTCAGTGTTCATTCTTCTGTCTGTCAGTGTTCGTTCTTCTGTCTGTCAGTGTTCGTTTTTCTGTCTGTCTGTCTGTCAGTGTTCGTTCTTCTGTCTGTCAGTGTTCGTTCTTCTGTCTGTCAGTGTTTGTTCTTCTGTCTGTCTGTCTGTCAGTGTTCGTTCTTCTGTCTGTCTGTCTGTCAGTGTTCGTTCTTCTGTATGTCTGTGTCAGTGTTCGTTCTTCTGTATGTCTGTGTCAGTGTTCATTCTTCTGTCTGTCTGTCTGTCAGTGTTCGTTCTTCTGTCTGTCTGTCTGTCAGTGTTCGTTCTTCTGTCTGTCTGTCTGTCAGTGTTCGTTCTTCTGTCTGTCTGTCTGTCAGTGTTCGTTCTTCTGTCTATCTGTATGTCAGTGTTCGTTCTTCTGTCTGTCTGTCTGTCAGTGTTCGTTCTTCTGTCTGTCTGTCTGTCAGTGTTCGTTCTTCTGTCTGTCTGTCTGTCAGTGTTCGTTCTTCTGTCTGCCTGTCAGTGTTCGTTCTTCTGTCTGTCTATCTGTCAATGTTCGTCCTTCTGTCTGTCTATCTTTCAGTGTTTGTTCTTTTGTCTGTATATTTCAGTGTTCCTTCTTCTATCATTCTATCTTTCAGTGTTCGTTCTTCTATCTGTCTATCTGTCAGTGTTCGTTCTTCTATCTGTCTATCTGTCAGTGTTTGTTCTTCTGTCTGTATCTTTCAGTGTTTATTCTTCTGTATGTCTATCTTTCCGTGTTCGTTCTTCAACTGTATTTTTCTGTCTATCTTTCATTATTCATCTATTTATCTATGTCCGTCAGTGTTCATCATTCTGTCTATCTATTTATCGTTCTTTCTATCCATCTATCGTTCTATCTATCTATCTATCTATTTTGCCTTTATTGTCTCTCTCTGTCCCCTCTCGTCCCATCCATCTTCATCTGTCAATTCTCATCCCCTATTATTCTCTATTCCTCTCCTCTTCTGTCCTCGTTTGTCCCATTTGTCTTTACCTTTCTTCTTCTCTCTCTCTCTCCGTCATCTCCTCTCTCCGTCTCTCTCTCTCTCCTCTCTCTCATCTCTCTCTCTCTCTCTCCTCTCTCTCTCTCTCTCATCTCTCTCCCCTCCTTCTCTCTCCTCTCTTCTCTCTCTCTCTCTCTCTCTCTCTCTCTCTCTCTCTCTCTCTCTCTCTCTCTCTCTCTTTCTTTCTCTCATTATTATGTAAAGTACTACATATCGGATACCTAAATGAGAAAGCAAACTATTCGATGAATGGCACTCAGCTTAAGAATGTAAACAGAGAAACCGATCTGGGAGTAACAATATCGAGTAACCTAAAACCGAGTCAACAATGTTTAGAAGTTGTTAAGAAGGCAAACAAAATAATTGGCTCTATAGGCAGGTCATTTGAGCATAAATCCAAAGAAGTTATCCTAACCTTTTACAATTCCTTAGTCCGCCCTCTTCTGGAATACTGCGTTCAAACCTGGTACCCTTATTTCCAAAAAGATATAAACAAGCTAGAACGAGTTCAACGTAGAGTTACCAAAATGATACCTAGCCTAAAGAACAAACCATACGAAGAGCGTCTTAGAGAATTAAATCTATTTCATTTAACCCAGCGCAGATTAAGAGGTGACTTAATTCAAGTGTTCAAAATCATCAAAGGCATCGACAATATGAACTGTAGTAAGTACTTCACTATCGACCAATCTAATTACACGCGGAGAAACAGTTGCAAAATTATTGGTAAATCTTTTAACTCACACAAATCTAAGAATTTCTTCTTCAATCGAGTTGTCAACTTATGGAATGGGCTTCCCCCAGATGTCATAGACTGCAGCACCGTTGATTCATTTAAACTTCGCCTAGACAAATATATCGCATCAAACCCGCGACTGACTGCGTTTGTAAATGAATAACTTTATTTTATCCTCCCCTCAGTTACTAACCCATCTGTCCCCTACTAACTTCCTAATCCTGCCACGGACATTAGTTCCCTTTCCAATGTTCCTTTACCCACTCTAAACCACTGTTTGGACACTTGATCCTCAGTGTTTTGGAGGACAAGCAGCCTAGAAGGGTCACTAGACCTTTTGTTGCTTGATTTCCTTTGTACTCCTTTGTACTCATTTGTACTCTCTCTCTCTCTCTCTCCTCTAAATATATATATATATATATATGTTCATTAAAAAGCCACGCGCAAAGAAAAATGAACGCTTAATATTCTCTTCATTGTCTCTTCAGCACAATATAAAAGATGATAGATGAGAGAGATGAAGAAGAACGTTAATGACAAGAAATATAAATCGTAAAGGATTTGGAGAACAATGTGACGGAAGGAAGATTGAGAGAGAGAGAGAGAGACGTAATGTTTTTGTGCTCATTTTCTATTGCTACAATACATATATTACAGTAGTAGTAAATAATTACATAAACAGATAAAAGAGTGAATAGGTATATACATTAATTGTACACCCACACACACACACCACACAAACACACACACCACCACCACCACTACCACCACCAACAATACCACTACCACCAACACCACCAACAACCACTACCACCTCCACCTCCACCACCACCAACAACAACAGCAACAACAACAATACAGTACATAATTTTGGAACAATATAAAGTTATGGTAGAGCATCAGACTAGAAATAATCAAGTATCTTACTTATATTGTCGGAACTGGTTATACAGTATATAATTTTATGTTTTTTATGGTATGTTTATACTGGAATGTGATAAGTATATATGCATATACTCTAATCTATACTCTATGTCGTAACGGAGCCCTTTTTATATATTTCATCCTGTGCGTTGTGCCACGGGACTACTCACTTAGACTTCTTCTTCTTCTTCTTCTTCTCCTTCTTCTTCTTCTTCTTTTTCTTCTTCTTCTTACTCACACATATTTGTAAACCACATATGCAAATGTATATAATTTTTATAAGCGTTTATTATATCCATCTATTTATATAATGGCTTGTATTCCAGGTTGCACGCGAGGACGACAGAGATCAGACAAGAAATGTTGAAGACAAGGATAGAATTACCAACCCCCACTATCAACAACAACAACTAGAACAACAACAACCCCAGTATCAGGAACCATAACAAAAACAGCAACAAAAAAGACAAAAACAGCAATAAGGACAACAACGGCAGTATCAAAGTCCTGTACACTTCCCCACACAACTCCTAGGGTGGCTGCTAAAAGAATCTCGTTGTGCATAGCTAAACAAGGACAGCAACAACAGCAAGAACACGAACAAACAACAACAACAACAAATTTAAGCCCTTGCCTCACACATCTCTTCTGGTGGTTGCTATCTCTAAAACGGAAACAAGAACATCATGAACAAGGACAACGGCTTCCTCATCAACAAGGACAACAAGAACAACATCAACATCAACACTAACAAAAAAAGCATCACCTCTAAACCCTATGCGCACCATTCTCCCTGGGTGTTGCTAAGACTTTATAACAACAACAATAATGATAATAGAAACTTTAGGAAGAAGAATAACAACAACAACAATAACATCATCATCATCGAGCCCTGTACCCCACATACTCCCTGGGTGTAGCTAAGAGCCTCTAACACGGCCCCACTATTACCAGCCCGCGAGACTTGTTGAACCATAGTCTTAATAAACAAAAGTAGGGGTTGATCTCTCCCTCTCCTTATTAACCAAGGGAAGGGGAGAGTTATACCCTTGCCAGAGTGTTAAGACTATGGTCCTTCGTGTGTGTGTCCCGTGGGGTCCCCAGACTAAGAGACAAGTATGTTTGTAGTGTGGCGGCGTTGGTAGTAGATGGAAGTGTTCTAGGTTCGAAGCTTCCATTGGTTGAGGTGGGCATTTGGGACGGACTGTTTCTGCACCTTCTGTTCAAGGTGAGGGGTTGTGCAGGTTTTTCGATTACTAGTATTAGTAATACTATGCATTATTATCACCTGGCATAACGCTGTTCATAGTCCAGGTGGGTCCAATACATGATTAGATTGATATCCAGTATTCGATAGATGGATATTAATTGTGGCCATGTGTTGAACCTTTAACTGTCTTGATGGTAAAATGTTTAGAGCGTGTAAGTTCTGTATGTGGTGTCCTGGGTTCGAATCTCGGGAGGATCACAGTCTTTCATCATTATCAATTGGGGTTTATTATTATTTAATTTTGGCCATGCTGTAAGGGAATCACTTCAAAAAATTTCCCCTTGGCAGCCCACTGTAGGCCTCTGTTCTGCAGGAGTGATGATTATGTAAAATTGGCTGTCTTCGATATTTCTGAAACAAATGTTATGCAATTTCTCAGATCTGTTCTCTAGGCCGTAACGAAGCCTTTATCTGAATTTTCGTTCTGGGCTCCCTTCAAATCGGCGCCTTCTGAGGTAAGCTCTGTTTTAATCCAACTGATGGTAAATTGATATCTCGCCATCCTGATTACTCGGCTATTACCAAGATTTGGTGGCGATTTTTTTTCTATGTGAGTGAGGGAGACAAAAGGCAGAGCTGCCTGCAGCGAGTGCCTCCCCCAGAGTTGAAAGAGTGACAGCACCAAAATCAAGGGACGTTCGAGCCAAAATGTCTGGATGCACGGAGTTTCAAGCAATTTAAGTCATAGGAAGAGGGAAAGACTGATTCTGGGAGAGAGTTCCATAGCTCGGCTGTTGAATAGAATAAAGACTGAGAATAACATTTCACTCTTAGGTTGGAGAGTTGCACAGAGTAGGGGTGGGATAGTGTTGCAAGACGGGTGCTACGTGCTCTATGAAGAGGGGGTGGTCTTCACTGAGAGAGCTCTGAGGAACACTGATTATTGTAATAGCGGTAGAATAGTGAGAGAGATGCAACATTGCGGTGAAGAGAGAGAAACTGCCTAGAATTGGTGAGTGCATGTGAGTTAATGAGACGGAAGGCTTTCTTTTCTACTTTGCTTAGAAGTGCTGTGTGAGAGGATCTTCCTCGCACGTGTGTACATTACTCAATACATGGACGCACTGTGCTCCTGTACAGAGGAAGAAGCTGCGCAGGGGTAAAGAACCCCTGGAGGTGGTTGAGCACACCCAGCTTCTGGGAAGCCGTTTTAGCTAGAGTGGTAATATGATCTTTCCAAAAGAGATCAGAAGAAAAAGAGACACAAAGAATATTAAGAGAAGATGAAGGGTTAATTTGTATGCTCTTGAAGAGTAGGTCATAGTTTTCTGGAAGGGACGACAAGTAGACAGATGGAGAAATTGAGTTTAGGAAGCATTGAAAGTAACAAGGTTTTCTCTGCCCCAATTATTATATAGAAGAGAGATCCGAAGATAGGTGTTTTATGGCCTCCTTATGTGAGTTTTGGGGTTCCTGGTGTGAATAATTTTGTGGAAGGCTAGTTCAATAGTGTAATGTAGAGTTGTCAGCATAGGCCTATGAGTGAATGGGGCTGGAGGTGCAGTTGAGAAGGTTGTTAACGAAAAATATGAATACAATTGGAGATAGGACAGAACCCTGAGGAACACCGGAGTTGATAGGTTAAGGAAGTGGCCTCTCTCTCTCTCTCTCTCTCTCTCTCGGTCTCTCTCTCTCTCGGTCTCTCTCTCTCTCTCTCTCTCTCTCTCTTTCTCTCTCATATTTACTTTAGTTTATAATACTCACATGCTTTGATAGATCTTGTGACAAAA
>CM064578.1:5306746-5356746 GCA_032716605.1 Paralithodes platypus | reverse complement strand
TAATAATGTTGGAGATAGACACATGGATAGATAAATTAACAGAGAGAGAGAGAGAGAGAGAGAGAGAGAGAGAGAGAGAGAGAGAGAGAGAGAGAGAGAGAGAGAGAGGGGTGGGATAGAGAGAGGGGTGGGAGAGAGCGTGAGAGTGAGTGTGTGAGCGAGTGTGTGAGCGAGAGTGAGAGAGTAGTGCAGTGCTAAATAATGTTTGTAACTAATTCCCTATGACTATGAGCAATTAGACTGAAATTAGATGAGTTCAAATATAAGATTATCGGTATTGAAGGCGGGAATCACAAGAGAATAGTTAAACAAGCAAATGGCCGAAATGTAGTGTGGGTTAGAAAAGGGCACTCGTATACGTAGCTCCTTTAACTAAATACAACAATGATCAGATTGCGTTAAGTTAATATTCATACAGTACTAAGATAAAGCTTAATATGATTCACTCAAATAATAAACAAAGTATATACATTACGTTGGCACTTAATGCACAACGAAATGATAAACACAAGAAAGTTGGAATAGATGTTGTCTTGTCTGTGGACTGGCGAGGACTGCTAGTGGGCCAGGGTTATCATCAGGGACCTAACGTATTTCCCGCCTTGCGCAAGTCGCGCAGGTGGACGTCTCACATAATATTATAATAGAGACGATCAAGCTCTATCCAAAGCTTATATATATAATATATACATTATATTAATATTGTAAATCAATGTCAATGGATAAATAATAACTAGCCGTTTAAGACTTATAGATATATTTTAGTACCAATTCAAACCACCAGGGCGCTCCACAGGTGCGCGGGTGATTCGAAAAGAACAATAGGTACGAAATGACGAGATGTAGATAGGATAGATAAGAAACAGATAGAAAACAGGACAAATATCATACCACACATGCAATGTCTCTATCGCATCCACGATACATTCCCCCGCCAATAAAGAACCTGACCCCACTTAAACCTAAAGTTGGCCAGAGGCTATCTTGCGACGCCACATGCTAACAGCGTTGCTCGCAGCACGTCTGGACCGTGTCCCGATCCGAGGTTGACTAACATCAGATGGTGTCTGGTTTATTGTCCTATATCCTCGGACCCAGCAGAGTCTGTTTGTTGTTGGGTATTAGACTCGTCATTAAGCTCCATCATATATAGACGAGCGACTGGCCTCACCGTGTTACCGGTTGATGTTTTAACTAACGCGACCCGATCAATATGGTCCTGTCCCTCATACACCTCTAGAACACGACCCAACATCCAGAACAACCGAGGACACTCTTCATGGATTAGTACTACATCCCCTACAGAGGGTGTATACATATTATTGTTGTCTCTATTGCTGCGGTCTCTCAGCGCCAGCAAGTAATCCATTTTCCATCTTTTACGAAAATCCTCGATAATCTTTTTAACGTATCTATAGCGTCGAGTCACTGCTGACCTAGAGTACAGGGATGGATCTTCAAGTTCCCCCTCCGCTTGTATATCGGAGGGAAATGGGATCAACTCCCGCCCGTAGAGCAAATGAGCCGGTGTCAGTGGAAGCGGCTCTTGTTGGTCCATATATACGTAAGTAAGGGGACGACTGTTGACGATGGCTTCCACTTCGGTAAGTACTGTGTCTAGTTCTACCTTCCTCACCAAAGCCCGTCCTATGATCGATTTCAACCCCGACTTAACTATGCCCACGCATCGTTCCCACATACCACCAAACCATGGCGCTCGAGCTGGGATAAATCGCCACTCGCAACGTCTTTCACCCAGGAAGGATATAATCTTAGCATCCTCCTGTAACTCCTTTAAATAATTAGAAGCCTGATGGAATGTTGGAGCGTTGTCACTTATTAGTAGTTGAGGGATGGATCTGCGTGCGCAGAAACGCCTGAATGCCAGCATGAATGTCTCAGTTGTCATGTCATCACAACGCTCCAAATGTACAGCCCTCGTTGTAGTACAGGTAAACAGGAGAACATATACCTTGTCCTGATCTTTAGTCTTAATGCACCGGTATAATCCAGACCCACTACCCTAAAGGGTTCTAGTTGATTAACACGGAAATCAGGCAATGGCGGAGCTGGACCCGTGGAGTAAGGTTTGCCCTTCAATCTCCTACAAGTAAAACAAACGTTATCAATACTCTCCGTACTACCTGCCGGATTCTGGGTATCCACCAAACCTGACGAAGGTTGGAGACTACGTGGTGGATCCCGTAGTGAGCTAACGATTGGTGTGCCCGTGCCACTAATAAGTTCGTAACGTGATGATCTGAAGGCATCAGGATCGGGTTGGTTGTTTCAAAAGGCATATCCGATCTTTCCAGGCGACCCTCACACCTGATAAGACCATTATCCAGATATAGCCTTAACTGTTGCACAAGATTAGGTTTTATGCTTGGTTTGTTGCGACGTAAATACTCTGCTTCTTTTGAAAAGGATTCGGTTTGAACCCGTTTTATTATCGCTATCTCTGCTGTCTTTAATGCTGTAGAAGTTAAGCTCAATTCAGCTACGCTTAGGCCCGTGTCAGATATCTTATACATTCCTTTGGCCTTATCCCTAATTGTGGTGATAAAACACACGACCAGGGAAAAGATTCTGACTAGTTTATTATATGCACCAACCCTAGCCCACTCATACATCGGAATTGGTGTTACATTATCATCCGTGAGTGATGACACTGCCACCGCCTCAAGCGACAGAGCACCCACATCGGCAGCCTCCCACTCCATCCACCTTTCCTCTTGCAGCAACCAAGGAGGTCCGTGCCACCAGAGTGTGGACTTTTGTAGATGAGAGGCCGTAATACCCCTTGTAATCAAGTCGCTGGGGTTTTCACTCGTATGCACGTAGTGATAGATAGCGTTTGACAGTAGGGACCGTATTTCATCGACCCTATTTCGCACATAAACTGGCAAAGTTTTATTACTATGTACCCAGGTGAGTGCAATCTGACTGTCGCTCCACACGTGAACCGAATCTAAGCTCAGGTCCTTTTCAAGAGCGACATTGATGTGGCCTACCAAACGTCCTAGCAATAGCATAGCAGTTATCTCCATCTTGGGGATTGTTACACGTTTGACGGGAGCCACTTTAGCCCGTGCTGTAACAAGATGCGCCCCAAGAGGTGTAACGACATATACAGCCACCCCATATGCCGTGGTGCTAGCATCGCAGAAGGCATGGAGTACCGCTCTCCCACGACCTGCTACCACGCGCGGTAGGTGGACATTACACAGTGTGGCATAGTCGCGCAACACGGCTGCCCCTTGATCCTGTACGTCAACAGGCAGTCGGTCATCCCAACATATACCACGTCTCCATATTTCTTGCATAAGTATACGTGCGCGTATAATAACTGGTAAAGCAAGACCCAGTGGATCAAAGAATTGTGATAATTTGCTCAGCAGGCTCCTTTTGGAGTGTGCAACATCCTGCTGAGCAAATTGCCTGTCATTGTAGGTTAAATAGTCCTGCCCTGGGTGCCATATCATTCCCAAATTCCTGGCTATATCCTGGGTGGCCGCTAGCATCCCATCAACCTGTAGTTGGTCATTCAGTAAGTCGCAGTTCGAGACCCATTCACGAAGGTGTAGGTGCGCTTCAGCGAACAGCCTACGAGCCTGCCAATAGAGAGATAGCAACCCCTCTTGCGAATCACAATTCCCCTGCAGGTTGTCGATGTAGAGACCTTGGAGGAGACATTCAGTATCTTCCTCTGCCAGCTCTAGATGTTTTCTTATGGTGGCATTCAGCAGAAACTGCGAACATGTCGCGCCAAAGAGGACCACCCGAAACTGATACTGTACCACAGGACTCAGGGGATTCTGGGCGTCCCGGAACCAGAGGAAACGAGTGACGTCCCGATCCCGCTCACTCAGTCCCACCATCAAGAACGCCTTCTCAATGTCGCTGGTGAACGCGTAGCGACCCAGCCTGAACCTAAGCAACTGTTGAGACAGGTCCGACACCAACGACGGACCCGTTAAGAGACAGTCGTTCAGACTGGGACCCGCACCCACCTTTGCCGAGCAATCAAATACGATCCTGATGGGGGTAGTTGGGCTGTCTTTACGGACGCAATGGTGAGCCAGGTAGTGAACACGCTCCCGCTCCACCGGCTCCGAGGATTCCACTTCTTCAATAAACCCCCGTGTTACGTACATTTGTAAGATGGCGTCATATGCATCGCGCGTCGCGGGTGCCGTTTTCAGTTTCCGCCGCAGCGCCCGCAGTCTCCCCCAATGCCAAACCATAATTTGTGGGTAAAGAAATATTCGCTTCCCTCCAGGGCAGTCCTACTGTGTATTCTGGTCCGTGGCACTATAGCACACAGACTCTTCAAACAGGTCTAATGCAATCTTCGAATCATTATCGACTTCAATAGGATCTATACCTATATGGTCTAACCTCCATAGTTTCTCAAGTCGAACTCGGTAGCTCTCTTAGGGCCTTCGAGAGGAGCAGCGTCATTAATCAGACTATCCACCGCAGTTGTTTGCAATCTCAATACAGACACTGTGTCGACTAGAGTAGTAGTATCGGAGGAACTTACTTTGCCACTCAGACAATATCCAAACTTTGTGGGGATTAGGATTACCCCACACTCTCGTTTATATCCAGGATGAACTACAGAATAATAGTGATCGGCACCTAGAAGAATGTGTACCTCTGTTTGATTACCTATGGCGGACAATTGAATTCCTTTGGCGCGCAAGGCTCGCTCGACACTCTGTATACCCGATTGTTTATAATCTGGGATTTGATCCACCACAACGCACTCCAAGTTCTGACGCTGCTTGCAGTAGAAATAGGATACCCGAGCTACGTCATACTCCTGTCGGTCTACACTCCCAGTAAAACCTTGTAACCTAAGAGTTTCTGTACCCAATACATCATGGTTTAGGTTCTGTAGGGTAGATCTTTGAATGAACGACCTCTGTGAGCCTTGATCTATCAAAACTCATCAGTTGACTATCTCGCGCTTACCTTCCATTGGCATCATAATAGTGGGCAAAAGTGTTGTATCCTTTCTAGTACCTAAAGTCATAGTAGTAGTGTTCCCTGCTGGTACATCCTTAATCTTAGTACTGGTTGAAATACATAGTTTGTCAAAGTGATGACCTTGACAGTTATGACATGGCCTCAAATAAGTAGCTATGCACCCCCCTCTCTTCCCATGGTCCTTGGCTAGGCATCCGGTACACAAATTTAATTTCTTTGCTATAGCCACCTTAGCCTCATTCGTCTGGAAGCTATTACAGGACATCCATCTATGCTTGTCACTAGCACACAACTTACATACGCCTAGTGATTTCTTAGTTTTTCCCTTCTCTCTATTCCTTGCTTCCACTGTCATACTCAACGTTCCACTCATCCCAGCTTGTCCACCATTTCCGGTTCTACAATTGTTAAGTTGCATATTACTTATTTCCTTGCTAAAGGTAGTTCTGAATTCCTGGAAATCAAATGACCTGACCTTATCTAGGATAGCTAGAGGAAGTTTCTTCCTCCTCAAGATGGTAACAATCATTTCTGAAACAGTTATGCCAAGTGTCTCCAGAGACCGGGTGTGACACTCCATCCTAGCCCTAAAGTTAGCCAACTCTTCTACTTTATATCGAGGTTCCTTTAGATCTAATAGGGCAAGGAAATGAGCCACCTTCAATGGCTCACAATCTCCGTAAGTCACCTTTAACAACTGTACCGCCTCCCCATAACTATCTCCTACTACTGCAAACCCTTCAATCAAATGTAAAGCCTCATCATCTAATTGGCCCTTCAGGTAGTGAAACTTACGCACATTGTCCAGGTTAGAATTATGAACAGTAGAACTAAAAACATCCCAGAAAGCCAACCACTCTGTTAGATTACTCCCAAATCGAGGTAGATTTAGTTTAGGGAGGTTGACCACATGCTTTGGATCGAGCTTGTTTGTAACACCATGGCCCGTATTTTCACGTGGCCGTTTTGTTGCTATGGCACTCTTTAGTGTACTTTCTGATTTAAAGTACAAATAGTCCTTCGCCATACGATCGCCACACTCCTCTGACATCTCCTCATCACCTTCCAGGAACGATAAGATTTGGTCACCCAGACTGCTGATCTTGTCATGAGTGTTTTGTATACTTTTCAGACTAGCTTCCATTTCATCAATCGTTGCAGTAGTAATGAATGTATCCATGTCTGTGGTGAATCTGGTCAGAGCACCCCTGTAACCGGCACGCTGATTTTTAGCTAACCTGAGATCTGCACTCTTTGTGTCAGAATTGGGTAAATCACCCTTCGTTGCTCCATCATCCTTTCCCATGATGAAAGGTAGCTATTGTTATTTAATAAAGGAAATATCAGCTATATTTATGTCAGCAAGCACATTGTACCAGATCAGCACTTACGCAGAATAATGGAAAAGTAAGATATAACGTCAGAACATTGTACAAAGATAATCTACTATACAGTAATTGCAAACACCGATATTCCGCTTAAATGGTTAGACCGTGTAAATCATTACGAAGGGCATGAAAGGTATGAATTAAGTGGCCTATAAATCTCGCTTGTAGGTTGGGTTAGCCAATTCTGGTACCCAACAAAAATACAAACGCTGGCTTTCTACTTTACCTGTATCATGGCCTCCTTTCTCGCTTTCACAATGAGTGTTGATGATGGGTATGATCAACTAAGGAAAACTAAGGAAATTGAAAATCGTAAGGGAAACTAATGTAAACTAAGGGAATATTCTAAATGAAAAACTAAGGAAAAACAGGCACCAAGGGTAGTTTACTGGGGGAATATGATCTCTGGCTGACAAAACTTTGGGGTTCGAAGCACAATCACACCTGCCTCTCTAGCATATAGCTTCCGAAGCAGGCTAACCAGCTTATCATACAATCTTTGGTTTGCTGGAAGATCCAGATGTACACCATCTATATCCAGGTCACCGGTGGTAAGCGGTACGGCCACAAACTTATGTTTTGTGTCAGGCAGTCTCAACCGCAGTATACGGTTTACAGAGTTTTTGATCCTGTGATACTCGGTAAAATCAAAGTCCCTCACCCGAGTGCGGCACTCGATCGTCACAATACGGCACTCAGTGTTAGCCTCTATCTCCAGGTCCAGTGCCAAATCCTTTATCTCGTTAGCTAGGGCCCTTGGCGAACAGTCTGGCTTGATTTCATTACCGCCGATCACCAAAAAAGTGGTTCGGGGTCGATATCTAATAAGCCTATGCCACTGGGGGGATCCTTTCAGATCCCGAACTTTCGCCCCAGGTACCCCAAAATAACGAAACTTGAATTCGCGATCGCCTGAGGGTGTAGAATATGTATTATACCCCTACTCTGCATTCGCGAGCCGGACGGCGTAAGAATGTCCTAATACTGCCACT
This sequence comes from Paralithodes platypus, assembly GCA_032716605.1. Lineage (NCBI taxonomy): Eukaryota > Metazoa > Arthropoda > Malacostraca > Decapoda > Lithodidae > Paralithodes > Paralithodes platypus. The sequence goes on along the minus strand of CM064578.1, from coordinate 5,349,371 downwards.
CGATCGATATCACCGCTATCAGCAACCGGTGGTATGAAGCCTAATCCTACGGCCCCAGGATCTTTCGTCCTGCACCCGGGCTGTGTACCACTACCACTGCTCATTGACACAAACTTACGGCAATGCTTGCTACTAAATTACTTCAAGGTCCCGGGTCTCGTCACCATATAACTAATTCTCTATGACTATGAGCAATTAGACTGAAATTAGATCGAGTTCAAATATAAGATTATCGGTATTGAAGGCGGGAATCACAAGAGAATAGTTAAACAAGCAAATGGCCGAAATGTAGTGTGGGTTAGAAAAGGGCACTCGTATACGTAGCTCCTTTAACTAAACACAACAATGATCAGATTACGTTAAGTTAATATTCATACAGTACTAAGATAAAGCTTAATATGATTCACTCAAATAATAAACAAAGTATATACATTACGTTGGCACTTAATGCACAACGAAATGATACACACAAGAAAGTTGGAATAGATGTTGTCTTGTCTGTGGACTGGCGAGGACTGCAAGTGGGCCAGGGTTATCATCAGGAACCTAACGTATTTCCCGCCTTGCGCAGCTGCGCAGGTGGACGTCTCACATAATATTATAATAGAGACGATCAAGCTCTATCCAAAGCTTATATATAATATATACAATATATTAATATTGTAAATCAATGTCAATGGATAAATAATAACTAGCCGTTTAAGACTTATTGATATATTTTAGTACCAATTCAAACCACCAGGGCGCTCCACAGGTGCGCGGGTGATTCGAAAAGAACAATAGGTACGAAATGACGAGATGTAGATAGGATAGATAAGAAACAGATAGAAAACAGGACAAATATCATACCACACATGCAATGTCTCTATCGCATCCACGATAATGTTGGAGATGGACAGATGGATAGATAAATTAACAGAGAGAGAGAGAGAGAGAGAGAGAGAGAGAGAGAGAGGGGGGTGGGAGAGAGCTTGAGAGTGAGTGTGTGAGCGAGAGTGAGAGAGTAGTGCAGTGCTAAATAATGTTGAAGATGGACAGATGGATAGATAAATTAACAGAGAGAGAGAGAGAGAGAGGGGTGGGAGAGAGCGTGAGAGTGAGTGTGTGAGCAAGAGTGAGAGAGTAGTGCAGTGCTAAATAATGTTGGAGATGGACAGATGGATAGATAAATTAACAGAGAGAGAGAGAGAGAGGGTGGAGAGAGCGTGAGAGTGAGTGTGTGAGCGAGAGTGAGAGAGTAGTGCAGTGCTAAATAATGTTGGAGATAGACAGATGGATAGATAAATTAACAGAGAGAGAGAGAGAGAGAGAGAGGGGTGGGAGAGAGCGTGAGAGTGAGTGAGAGCGAGAGTGAGAGAGTAGTGCAGTGCTAAATAATGTTGGAGATGGACAGATGGATAGATAAATTAACAGAGAGAGAGAGAGAGAGAGAGAGAGAGAGAGAGAGAAAGAGGGGTGGGAGAGAGCGTGAGAGTGAGTGTGAGCGCAGAGTGAGAGTAGTGCTAAATAATGTTGGAGATGGACAGATGGATAGATAAATTAACAGAGAGAGAGAGAGAGAGAGAGTGGGAGAGAGCGTGAGAGTGATTGTGAGCGAGAGTGAGAGAGTAGTGCAGTGCTAAATAATGTTGGAGATGGACAGATGGATAGATAAATTAACAGAGAGAGAGAGAGAGAGAGAGGGGTGGGAGAGAGCGTGAGAGTGAGTGTGTGAGCGAGAGTGAGAGAGTGGTGTAGTGCTAAATAATGTTGGAGATGGACAGATGGATAGATAAATTAACAGAGAGAGAGAAAGAGAGAGAGAGAAGAGAGGGGTGTAGGGAGCGTGAGAGTGAGTGTTTAGCGAGAGTGAGATAGTATGCAGTGCTAGTAATGTTGGAGATGGACAGATGATAGATAAATTACAGAGAGAGAGAAAGGAGAGAGAGAGAGAGAGAGGTGGAGAGAGCGTGAGAGTGAGTGTGTGAGCGAGAGTGAAGAGTAGTGCAGTGCTAATAATGTTGGAGATGGACAGATAGATAAATTAACAGAGAGAGAGAGAGATAGAGAGAGAGAGAGGGGTGGGAGAGCGTGAGAGTGAGTGGTGATCGAGAGTGAGAGACCAGTGCAGTGCTAAATAATGTCGGAGATGGACAGATGGATAGATAATTAACAGAGAGAGAGAGAGAGAGAGGAGAGAGAGGTGAGAGCGTGAGAGTGAGTGTGTGAGCGAGAGTAAGAGAGTAGTGCAGTGCTTAATAATGTTGGAGATGGACAGATGGATAGATAAATTAACAGAGAGAGAGAGAGAGAGAGAGAGAGAGAGAGAGAGAGAGGGTGGGAGAGAGCGTGAGAGTGAGTGTGTGACGATTGAGAGTAGTGTCTGCTAAATAACGTTGGAGATTTACAGATGATAGATAAATTAACAGAGAGAGAGAGAGAGAGAGAGAGGGGTGGGAGAGAGCGTGAGAGTGAGTGTGAGAGCGAGAGTGAAAGAGTAGTGCAGTGCTAAATAATGTTTAAGATGGACAGATGGATAGATAAATTAACAGAGAGAGAGAGAGAGAGAGAGAGAGAAAAAAAGAGAGAGGGGTGGGAGAGAGCGTGAGAGTGAGTGTGTGAGCGAGAGTGAGAGAGTAGTGTAGTGCTAAATAATGTTACAGATGGATAGATAAATTAACAGAGAGAGAGAGAAAGAGAGAGACAGAGAGAGAGGGGTGGGAGAGAGCGTGAGAGTGAGTGTGTGAACGAGAGTGAGAGAGTAGTGCAGTGCTATTATAATGTTGGAGATGGACAGATGGATAGATAAATTAACAGAGAGAGAGAGAGAGAGAGAGAGGGGTGGGAGAGAGCGTGAGAGTGAGTGTGTGAGCGAGAGTGAGAGAGTAGTGCAGTGCTAAATAATGTTGGAGATGGACAGATGGATAGATAAATTAACAGAGAGAGAGAGAGAGAGAGAGAGAGGTGGAGAAAGTGAGAGTGAGTGTGTGAGCGAGAGTGAGAGAGTAGTGCAGTGCTAAATAATGTTGGAGATGGACAGATGGATAGATAAATTAACAGAGAGTACAAACGAGTACAAAGGAGTACAAAGGAAATCAAGCAACAACAGGTCTAGTGACCCTTCTAGGCTGCTTGTCCTCCAAAACACTTAGGATCAAGTGTCCAAACAGTGGTTTAGAGTGGGTAAGGGAACATTGGAAAGGGAACTACTGCCCTGGAACTAATGTCCGTGGCAGGATTAGGAAGTTAGTAGGGGACAGATGGGTTAGTAACTGAGGGGGGGGTAAAATTAAGTTATTCATTTACAAACGCAGTCAGTCGCGGGTTTGATGCGAGATATTTGTCTAAGCGGAGTTTAAATGAATCAACGGTGCTGCAGTCTATAACGTCTTGGGGAAGCCCATTCCACAAGTTGACAACTCGATTGAAGAAGAAATTCTTAGATTCGTGTGAGTTAAAAGATTTACCAATAATTTTGCAACCGTTTCCCCGCGTGTAATTAGATTGGTCGATAGTGAAGTACTTACTACAGTTCATATTGTCGGTGCCTTTGATGATTTTGAACACTTGAATGAAGTCACCTCTTAATCTGCCTGGGTTAAAGGAAATAGATTTAATTCTCTAAGACTCTCTTCGTATGGTTTGTTATGGCTAGGTATCATTTTGGTAACTCTACGTTGAACTCGTTCTACCTTGTTTATATCTTTTTGGTAATAAGGGCACCAGGATTGAACGCAGTATTCCAGAAGAGGGCGGACTAAGGAATTGTAAAGGGTTAGGATAACGTCTTTGGATTTATGCTCAAATGACCTGCTTATAAAGCCAATTATTTTGTTTGCCTTCTTAACAACTTCTGAACATTGTTGACTCGGTTTTAGGTTACTCGATATTGTTACTCCCTGATCGGTTTCTCTGTTTACATTCTTAAGCTGAGTGCCATTCATCGAATAGTTTGCTTTCTCATTTAGGTATCCGATATGTAGTACTTTACATTTATCCGCATTGAAACTCATTTGCCAAATTTGGGCCCAACATGACAATTTATCTAGATTGTGTTGCATATCGTCAACTTGTTCTTTTGAGAGTACGCTATTTGCAATTTTTGTATCGTCAGCAAATTTTGAGATTGTACAGGTGAGACCCTCATCTATGTCGTTGATGTAAATTAGAAAGAGAATTGGTCCTAGTACCGATCCCTGGGGTACCCCGCTACTTACATTGGTCCATTTAGATGCCTTACCGTTTATGACTACTCTTTGCTTTCTGTCGCTGAGCCAATTTTCTATCCATTTCAACAAACCGTCTTGTATTCCATGCGCTTTTAGTTTTAGCAGTAAACGTTTGTGGGGAACTTTGTCAAAGGCCTTTTGAAAATCAAGGTATATAATATCTACAGCTTTACTCTCATCGTAGAGGTTGAGGATATCGTGGAAGAAGTCTAAGAGGTTTGTTAAACAGGAACGTTTTTTATGAAAGCCGTGTTGACTATCTTTAAGTAAGTTATTTGCCTCTAAGTGATTTACGAGTCTGTCTCTTATGACCGTTTCTAGCATTTTACATACAATTGAGGTTAAGCTAATTGGACGATAGTTACTGGGTAGGGATTTGCTGCCTTTTTTGAATATCGGTGTTACGTTGGCTAGCTTCCACTGATCAGGCATAGTCCCAGACTGCAAGGATTCATTGAATAACAATGTCAGTGGTTTGGAGAGCTCATCCTTAGCTTCCTTTAGAACTCTAAGCGAGATTGTATCAGGTCCAGGCGTTTTATTTACCTTGAGTTTATCTAAACAATTCAATACTTCTCTCTCTGTAACGGTGATATTGCTTAGAACATCTGAATTATCAATCTGAATCGGCGATGGTGTAGGGATATCCCTAAGGTCTTCGGTTGTAAAAACTGATGCAAAGAAGGTATTGAGGGCATTACTCATTTGTACTTCGTCTTTGGTGTATTCTCCATTTTCATCGACTAACGGTCCAACAGTTGAAGTAACTACTTTTTTCTTTCTGATATAACTATAGAATTCTTTCGGGTTTGTTTTACTTTGATTCACAACATGTAACTACAGGTTCTTTTTACTTTGCTTAATTAACTTTTTGGCTTTGCGTCGTAGCTCTACAAATTTCATCCGTTCTTCGTCATTTTGTGAGGATTTTAATCTATCATTAGCAAATTTTTTAGCAAGCAGACAGTCTGAAATATCTTTATTCCACCATTTGGGCTTATCATTATGGCCTGGACGCCGTATTTTCGATGGTATGCAGTCTTGCACTGCCTTAAGGTAAGTGGTTGTGAAACACTCCCAAGATGTATTTATGTCGTTATTGTTAGTCAGAAAGCTCCAGTCAGTTTCTTTAAGCTTTGATTTAAGTTTATGAAAATTTGCTTCCTTGAAATTAGGGACTTTCTCAATGCTGCTATTTGATTTGTTACTAGTAAACTTTAAAGTGAAAGTTATCGTACGATGGTCGCTGTTACTGAATTCATCACCAACATTCAAATTCTCTATTAATTCTTCTTTAGTTGCGAGTACAAGGTCAAGCACATTTTTACCACGGTCGGAGATTGTACAAATTGAAAAAGTTAACTCTCTTGCAAGTTAGCATAGAGGTCGTGTCCAGAGTGTGAAGTAAGAATATCGCCCCATTTAGTCACGGGTAAGTTGAAATCGCCAAGAATTACGGTATCTTGTATGTTAGTTATTTCTGCAATTTGTTCATAAATTTCACTGTCAGTTTGCACTGATTGAGCTGGGGGTCTGTATAATAAAGCTAGTGTTATTTTAGTTCCTCTTTTATTATTTAATAGTACGTAAGATATGTCTATATTCGCAATTTGAGGTTTTGACATTAAGACGGGATTAAGACTTTCCTTTATAAAAAACAGAACTCCTCCTCCATTTCTATTGATCCGACTTTTCTCAAACATTGTATAACCAGGAAGCGTATATTCGGCTAAAAAGTCTCTGTCTTCCGTATTTAAACAAGATTCTGTAATGCCGATTATATCATAATGTTCTGTAAACACGATTTCCTCTAGATCTGAAAATTTATTGCGTATGCTATGAGCATTTACATAAAACACCTTAAGAGTATTAGAGTTGGATGTTACTGATTGTGCATTGTCTGAATTTTCAGTTCGTATTTGACTTACACTACCCCCGGATACTCCGGGTTGACCCCGTTTTTTGAACGGAAATCCTTGACTGCATCGTTCAGCAGACGACCAAGACGTGCAGCTCCTACTTCATTGAGATGTACACCATCTCCTGAAAACAAAGATTTATCATAGTAAAAATTATCCCACGTGTCGACAAAGCCGATGTCCTCCTCCCTGCAGAGTTTGGCTAGTCGGCGATTTGTACTTGGTAGCTATGTTGTAGAATCGGTTTTCTACATCAATCCGGGGAACAATTCCTGAAATTAAGATTCTATTAGATTTTTCCTTGAAGGACCTGATCAGCCGCCGGTACTTGCAAAGTAGTTCCTCTGACCGCGTCCGTTGGACATCGTTAGATCCAACGTGGATGACGTACGTAGTGCTTGCGGGGGCGAGCCTGGAAACCTCTTCCACAGCCGCAACAATGTCGTCCACGCCGCCACCTGGGATACAGAATCGCTTTCTGGTCCTGGGTGCCCTGGCGCAGAACTCGGTTAATTGGCCACGGACCATGGAGGCGCCCACAAGGCGAACTTCTTCCGTTTCCTCTTCCTCGTCAATAGCAATAATTTTGAAGCGGTTTTGGCATATTGTCGGGATGACCTTCCTGGTACTGGTACTGGGATGCACATTGTTTCTCACTAACTGAAAGTTGTCCTGGGGGGGAGTGAGAGTAGAGTCATTATTATTTTCTGCAACATCTAAGGTAGCTGCTGGTGTGGGTACCGGTACCGGTACTGTATGCACTGGAATGGCGGTTGACATTGTAGTGGTTTCTTGGGCCGAGGGCACTCCTAGAGAGAGAGAGAGAGAGAGAGAGAGGGGTGGGAGAGAGCGTGAGAGTGAGTGTGTGAGCGAGAGTGAGAGAGTAGTGCAGTGCTAAATAATGTTGGAGATGGACAGATGGATAGATAAATTAACAGAGAGAGAGAGGGAGAGAGCGTGAGAGTGAGTGTGTGAGCGAGAGTGAGAGAGTAGTGCAGTGCTAAATAATGTTGGAGATGGACAGATGGATAGATCAATTAACAAAGTACAAAGGAAATCAAGCAACAACATATCTAGTGACCCTTCTAGGTTGCTTGTCCTCCAAAACACTGTGGATCAAGTGTCCTACAGAGAGCTACAGAGAGCTACATAGATACACAGACCACACAGACCTCAAGGTCCTTACTAGGCAGTCTGGCCTTACAAACTATATATATATATATATATATATACACCGGTACATATATATACACACATACACACATACATACACATATACACATACATACATACACACATTCATACATATATATACAGTATATATATACATATATATACATACTGTACAGTGCACACACATACACATACATACTTTTTTGTTTTTGTTTTTTTTGTCATATCACCCCAGCCCTCTGCAGATAGAGGTCAAGCCTTCCCTTGAAAGCGTTTACTGTGTCGCTCTCCACCACTCTCGCTGGTAGTTTATTCCACTCTGTCGCCACACTGTAGGTGAAGAAACTCCTTGTGACATCTAGGTTTGCCTTTTTGGTTTTTAATTTCATTCCATTTCCGTGAGTTTAATTAGTATTGTTTAATGTGAATAGTGCATTTACATCGACTTCGAAACCTTTTAGAATCTTAAAGCACTCAATAAGCTGACCCCTCAACCTCCTCTTTTTTAATGAGAACAGGTTCAATCGTTTAAGTCTTTCTTCATATGGTTTATTTCTTAATGAGGGTATCATCTTCGTCGCTCTACGCTGTACTGACTCGAGTCATACAATGTCCTTGATCAGATAAGGTGACCAGAACTGCACACCATATTCAAGGTGGGGCCTCACCATACTTTTGAACAGTGGCACTATTACGTTCTCATGTTTATATGTAAATTTTCGTTTAATAAAACCCAATGCTATGTTTGCCTTATTTGCAGCTGCTATACATTGGTCGGAAGTTTTTAGGTTTTCAGATATTAGTACCCCTAGGTCTTTTACTACCGTTGCGGTTTTTATTTGTTTGCCATCCATTTCGTATTTGTATTTCATATTTCTGCTACCAACCTGCAGCACCTGACATTTATCGACATTGAAGGGCATCTGCCATTTTTTCGACCACTCTGATATCTTGTTTAAATCAGATTGCAACGCATTTCTATCATCTTCGTTCAGGACTGTATTTCCTATTTTTGTATCTTCGGCGAATTTGGAAATGGTGTGGAGAGAAATGGTGGAGAGAGAGAGAGAGAGAGAGAGAGAGAGAGAGAGAGAGAGAGAGAGAGGGGTGGGAGAGAGCGTGAGAGTGAGTGTGTGAGCGAGAGTGAGAGAGTAGTGCAGTGCTAAATAATGTTGGAGATGGATAGATAAATTAACAGAGAGAGAGAGAGAGAGAGAGATAGAGAGATGGGTGGGAGAGAGCGTGAGAGTGAGTGTCTGAGCGAGAGTGAGAAAGTAGTGCAGTGCTAAATAATGTTGGAGATGGACAGATGGATAGATAAATTAACAGAGAGAGGGAGAGAGAGAGAGAGAGGGGTGGGAGAGACCGTGAGAGTAAGTGTGTGAGCGAGAGTGAGAGAGTAGTGCAGTGCTAAATAATGTTGGAGATGGACAGATGGATAGATAAATTAACAGAGAGAGGGAGAGAGAGAGAGAGAGGGGTGGGAGAGACCGTGAGAGTAAGTGTGTGAGCGAGAGTGAGAGAGTAGTGCAGTGCTAAATAATGTTGGATATGGACAGATGGATAGATAAATTAACAGAGAGAGAGAGAGAGAGAGGGGTGGGAGAGAGCGTGAGAGTGAGTGTGTGAGCGAGAGTGAGAGAGTAGTGCAGTGCTAAATAATGTTGGAGATGGACAGATGGATAGATAAATTAACAGAGAGAGAGAGAGAGAGAGAGAGAGAGAGAGAGGGAGGTGGGAGAGATCGTGAGAGTGAGTGTGTGAGCGAGAGTGAGAGAGTAGTGCTGTCCTAAATAATGTTGGAGATGGACAGATGGATAGATAAATTAACAGAGAGAGAGAGAGAGAGAGAGAGAGAGGTGGGAGAGAGCGTGAGAGTGAGTGTGTGAGCGAGAGTGAGAGAGTAGTGCAGTGCTAAATAATGTTGGAGATGGACAGATGGATAGATAATTAACAGAGAGAGAGAGAGAGAGAGAGTAACCACAGGTAAGGGAAGTTGTTGGGTGCAGGGTAATCAGCTAAAACACCTGTGGCCGAACGCTAGGACAATCAGAGCGAGAGAGAGTAAGAGAGTAGTGCAGTGCTAAATAACATTGGAGAGATAAATTGACAGAGAGAGAGAGAGAGAGAGAGAGAGAGAGAGAGAGAGAGAGAGAGAGAGAGAGAGAGAGAGAGAGAGAGAGAGAGAGAGAGAGAGAGAGAGAGAGAGAGAGAGAGAGAGAGAGAGAGAGAGAGAGAGAGAGAGAGAGAGAGAGAGAGAGAGTGAGAGTGAGTGTAGGGGAGACCGTAAGTATATTGGTTTAGCTTTAAGAAGGAAAGGAAGAAATCTGAAAACTGATGAGGCTACACATGAGGGAGAAGGGGAAACAGAAAAACTAGCCTTCCCCCTCCTAAATTAAATCTATCTCCTAGTTTAGGATATAATATACCAGAGCAAAAACAATCCTAGAATTGTTGCTGAGAAAATTGTGCCCATCTTACATTGTCTATAAGTACTCTATTAATACTCTGTAAATACTCTATAAATACTCTATAAATACTCTAGAAATACTCTAGAAATACTCTGTAAATTCTCTTTAAATATTCGGATGTAATTATATCTTTGCTCTCCCCCGGGCTACTAAATCAAGTTTGCTAGATAGTAAATATATGCCGAAAATTCCTAACTGTCTTATTAGTATTTACTGGCTGGTCTGATCCGCGTAGGCTTACAGTTTTACCTCTAGTGAAGTACTTGGCTTTGAACAGAATGCAAAGGACAACTTATGGCTTTTACCAATATAATTTTACATAACAGTGTATGTGCAGAATAATTGAAGTACAATCATAATAGCCTGTGTAATAAAACGTTATATATATATATATATATATACAGGGTGTTTCAGTTGATGTTTTCATAAATGACAGGACGTATTCGTCTGGCATTAATAAGACTATTTTATTATATGACGTTCGGGGTGAGTATTTATAATTATGGAGATATTACACATCGAAAGTTATCAATAGATACAAACAAAATGTAGTCCAAGGGGTAAAAACTAATGTTTCAAAGCTAGCGCAGGGCAGAAAGGCTTTGTTTACACGTGGAAAACAAAGTTAGAACAGTGTTTCGGAATCGCTCTAGGGATTCGATTCCTCAACCCTTGAATGGAATATTATATTATTGTTATCATAATATTGACAACAAATGGGATGAATGGTCTTAATATTGACAAACTAATGGGCCGAACGTCTACAAATCTGAAAACTAATGGGGCTAAACCTGAGGAAGAAGGGGGACCAGAAATGTGACCCATCTCCCTTTAATTTAAGTGGCATAACATTATCAAAAGAGTAAACATAACATGCTCTGGATATGAATGAAAACTCTTACTTTACCCTTTCTGTACCAACGATGTCAGTTTTATTCTATTTTAGCTATGTTTAGACGATTATATGCAGTTTAGGAAGGATCTGTGGTAATTGTAGGGGTTGATTGAGATAGTTCGAAACCTTATAATTGCTAGAGATCCTTCCTAAACTGAATAATATCGATTAATAGTAGCCATAATAAAATGAAAAGTATATCGACGGTACAGAAGGGGTTAACTCTCCTCTTCTGCGATTTTTTAAGTTTATATAATATCCATTTTAATTATATTCCTCGTGAATGAATATAAACACCATATGAGGAGGAGCACTTTATTGACAACGTTTCGCAGTATATTCCTCGTGTTTCCATCCATCTAGCCTTTGTCTTTTTAATCTTTTTTATTTTCCTACGATTCTTGAAGATTCAGGACTTTGGAGATCCCATTGTTCTTTTAACCCCTTAAGTACCATGACGTCTTTTTACCTTTGATTCTGGCTAAAGTTAAACGATTACATGCAGTTTAAGAAGGGCATATGTTTTCAAGAGGGTTTACAGAGATCGTATTTACCCCTTTAAGTACGAGTGGTAGATTATAGGCCAAAGAAAATCGTCTATTGGGAACCAGAATATCATGAAAATTACGTAATGGTGGTGTACAAAAGGAAATCAAGCAACAACATATATAGTGACCCTTCTAGGCTGCTTGTCCTCCAAAACACTGAGGATCAAGTGTCCAAACAGTGGTTTAGAGTGGGTAAGGGAACATTGGAAAGGGAATTACTGCCCTGGAACTAATGTCCGTGGCAGGATTAGGAAGTTAGTAGGGGACAGATGGGTTAGTAACTGAGGGGGGGATAAAATAAAGTTATTCATTTACAAACGCAGTCAGTCGCGGGTTTGATGCGAGATATTTGTCTAAGCGCAGTTTAAATGAATCAACGGTGATGCAGTCTATAACGTCTCGGGGAAGCCCATTCCACAAGTTGACAACTCGATTGAAGAAGAAATTCTTAGATTCGTGTGAGTTAAAAGATTTACCTATAATTTTGCAACCGTTTCCCTGCATTTAATTAGATTGGTCGATAGTGAAGTGCTTACTACAGTTCATATTGTCGATGCCTTTGATGATTTTGAACACTTGAATTAAGTCACCTCTTAATCTGCGCTGGGTTAAAGGAAATAGATTTAATTCTCTAAGACGCTCTTCGTATGGTTTGTTCTTTAGGGTAGGTATCATTTTGGTAACTCAACGTTGAACTCGTTCTAGCTTGTTTATATCTTTTTGGTAATAAGGGCACCAGGATTGAATGCAGTATTCCAGAAGAGGGCGGACTAAGGAATTGTTAAGGGTTAGGATAACGTCTTTGGATTTATGCTCAAATGACCTGCCTATAAAGCCAATTATTTTGTTTGCCTTCTTAACAACTTCTGAACATTGTTGACTCGGTTTTAGGTTACTCGATATTGTTACTCCCAGATCGGTTTCTCTGGTTACATTCTTAAGCTGAGTGCCATTCATCGAATAGTTTGCTTTCTCATTTAGGTATCCGATATGTAGTACTTTACATTTATCCGCATTGAAACTCATTTGCCAAATTTGGGCCCAACATGACAATTTATCTAGATTGTGTTGCATATCGTCAACATGTTCTTTTGAGAGTACGCTATTTGCAATTTTTGTATCGTCAGCAAATTTTGAGATTGTACAGGTGAGACCCTCATCTATGTCGTTGATGTAAATTAGAAAGAGAATTGGTCCCAGTACGGATCCCTGGGGTACCCCACTACTTACATTGGTCCATTTAGATGCCTTACCGTTTATGACTACTCTTTGCTTTCTGTTGCTGAGCCAATTTTCTATCCATTTCAACGCACCGTCTTGTATTCCATGCGCTTTTAGTTTTAGCAGTAAACGTTTGTGGGGAACTTTGTCAAAGGCCTTTTGAAAATCAAGGTATATAATATCTACAGCTTTACTCTCATCGTAGAGGTTGAGGATATCATGGAAGAAGTCTAAGAGGTTTGTTAAACAGGAACGTTTTTTACGAAAGCCGTGTTGAGTATCTTAAGTATGTTATTTTCCTCTAAGTGATTTACGAGTCTGTCTCTTATGACCGTTTCTAGCATTTTACATACAACTGAGGTTAGCTAATTGGACGATAGTTACTGGGTAGGGATTTGCTGCCTTTTTTTAATATCGGTGTTACGTTGGCTAGCTTCCACTGATCAGGCATAGTTCCAGACTGCAAGGATTTATTGAATAGTAATGTCAGTGGTTTGGAGAGCTCATCCTTAGCTTCCTTTAGAACTCTAGGCGAGATTGTATCAGGTCCAGGCGTTTTATTTACCTTGAGTTTATCTAAACAATTCAATACTTCTCTCTCTGTAACGGTGATATTGCTTACAACATCTGAGTTATCAATCTGAATCGGCGATGGTGTAGGGATATCACTGAGGTCTTCGGTTGTAAAAACTGATGCAAAGAAGGTATTGAGAGCATTACTCATTTGTACTTCGTCTTTGGTGTATTCTCCATTTTCATTGACTAACGGTCCAACAGTAACTTGAAGTAACTACTTTTTTCTTTCTGATATACTGTAACTATAGAATTCTTTCGGGTTTGTTTTACTTTGATTCGCAATATGTAACTCTAAGGTCTTTTTACTTTGCTTAATTAACTTTTTGGCTTTGCGTCGTAGCTCTACAAATTTCACCCGTTCTTCGTCATTTTGTGAGGATTTTAATCTATCATTAGCAAATTTTTTAGCAAAGCAGGCAGTTTGAAATATCTTTATTCCACCATTTGGGCTTATTATTATGGCCTGGATGCCGTATTTTCGATGGTATGCAGTCTTGCACTGCTTTTAGGTAAGTGGTTTAGAATAACTTCCAAGATGTATTTATGTCGTTATTGTTAATTAAATAGCTCCAGTCAGTTTCTTTAAACATAGCTCTAAGTTTATGGAAGTTTGCTTTCTTGAAATTAGGGACTTTTTCGATGCTACTATTTGGTTCGTTACTAGTAAACTTTAAAGTGAAAGTTATCGTACGATGGTCGCTGTTACTGAATTCATCACCAACATTCAAATTCTCTATTAATTCTTCTTTTGTTGCAAGTACAATGTCAAGAACATTATTACCACGGGTCGGCGTTCGAACAAATTGATAAAGCGAACTCTCTTGCAAGTTCGTATTCAAGTCATGTCCGGAGTGTGAAGTAAGAGTATCGCCCCACTTGGTCACAGGTAAATTAAAGTCGCCAAAAATTACGGTATCTTGTGAGTTACTTACATCTGCAATTTGTTCGTAAATTTCTCGGTCAGTTTGCACTGATTGAGCTGGAGGTCTGTATATTAACGCAAGTATTATTTTTTTACCTTTATTATTCTTTATTAGCACAAAAGATGTGTCGACGTTCACAATTTGAGGTTTTGACAAGAGGGTAGGGTTAAGAGTTTCTTTGATATAAAGTAAAACGCCACCTCCATTTCTATTTATTTGGCTTTTCTCAAACATTACATAACCGGGAAGTGAATACTCTGCTGAAAAGTCTCTATCTTTGGTATTGAGCCAAGATTCTGTTATGCCAATCACATCAAATTTTCTGTAAACACTAGCTCCTCTAAATCTGAAAATTTATTGCGTATGCTACGAGCGTTTGCATAGAAAACCTTTAAATTTGTTATTTTAGATCTCACGGAACGCTCTTTAATAATATTTTTGGTTCTTGTCGGATCTACGTTTATGTTCATGGCTGTCCTCGGTCCTCGCTGTCTTCGGTCCTTATCGCTGGTGGTCCTCGGTTGCCTCTGTTTTTTGCTTGGCGTTGGATAATTTATGTCACTGCTGCTTCTTCTCGGATGGCGTTTTTTGATCCATGGCTGTGGACTGCTTCGTGTAGGAGACGACCCATGCGTGCTGAACACACAGGGTTTAGATGAGTGCCATCATTGCGGAACAGAGTAGGCTGGTTGTAGAAGTTGTCCCAGAGGTTGATGAATTCATCTTCTTCCTTCAGACACAAATATTTTAGTCGGCTATATGTGCTGAAGGCCTTGTCGTAGAATTTGTCAGGTGTGTCGATCTTGGGGAGAATGCCTGATATTATGATATTCCTTGACTTGTTTTTGTAGTGCTGGATCATCTTGCGATATTTCTCCATCAACTCTTCGGATCTGGTGCGCATGACGTCATTTGAACCAGCATGGATGACAAAAAGGGCATTTTCATTTGCATCCTTTGTGGTATCTTCGAAGGCTTCCACAATGTCGTCCAGTCCAGCTCCTGGGATGCAAAATCTTTTTCGTCAATTTGGGACTCTGTCGCAGAACTCTTCGACCTGTCCTCGTAGGATGGAATCCCCAACGAGCCTGGTCTCTTCTGGTTCGTCTTCCATCTCTATCAAGATCTCAAATCTGTTTGACATTGTGACTGGTAGATGAGACCTTTTCTGCGTTGGCCATGCACCGTTCCTCACTGGTGTAAATCCGGAAACCTGTGGTGAAGGGGTTAACTTATCAAGTTCATTCAGCTGTGTATTCCATGCTATCGTGTCATGTTTTATAGCTTCGGTGGCTTTTAATCTCTTACGGTATTTTCGTTTTTAGTGTTTACTTATGTGTGTGTGTTTCTTTTTTTGCTAGGGTACATTCTCATTTACTTTCTGTATCTATTTTCAAGTGGTTTATATCGCCTTTCTCTCTCTCTCTCTTGCTCTCGCTCTCTCGCTCTAGCTCTCTCGCTCTCTCTCTCTCTCTCTCTCTCGCTATCTCTCTCTCTCTCTCTCTCTCTCTCTCTCTCTCTCTCTCTCTCTCTCTCTCTCTCTCTCTCTCTCTCTCTCTCTCTCTCATATGTGTAGTTATACATAATCTTCTTTTGTCACCATCATCCATTCCTCTCACATCTCCTCATTAACTTAATCGGATTTAAACTTTTTGATTCGTCAGAAGAGAACTATATTTGAAAGACACGAACGAATTTAAGAACTAGTAATGTTGGTGAAAATACTGAAGATGGAAATAGTGGGTGAAAATAGTGAAGATGGAAATTTGTGGGTGAAAATAGTTTAATGGAAATAGTGGGTGAAAAGAGTGAAGACGGAAATAGTGAAGACGGAAATAGTGGGTGAAAATAGTGAAGATGGAAATAGTGGGTGGAAATAGTGAAGATGGAAATAGTGGGTGAAAATAGTGAAGATGGAAATAGTGGGTGAAAATAGTGAAGATGGAAATAGTGGGTGGAAATAGTGAAGATGGAAATAGTGAAGACGGAAATAGTGGGTGAAGTGAAGATGGAAATAGTGGGTGGAAATAGTGAAGATGGAAATAGTGGGTGAAAATAGTGAAGATGGAAATAGTGGGTGAAAATAGTGTAGATGGGAATAGTGGGTGAAAATAGTGTAGATGGGAATAGTGATGGCTTTGATAATGATGTTGATGGTTTAAGTTAATGGTGAGTGATTAGGAATATATGAGATTGTGTTTACTTATTACGAGTTTGGAAGAATCTACACACATACACATATACACGCATATACTCTCTCTCTCTCTATATCTGTCTATCTATCTATCTCACACACACACACGAACACACACACACACACAAAGCCACTGTTTATGCACAATCCCACATTCAGTACACGCACACACATACACTCACACTGACAGTCACACAAACACACAAACACTCACACACACACACACACACACAGGAGCGGATCCAGCTCAGGCTTAAGGGGGGGCTGATATACATGAGGGGCGCCATAAATCACACAATATTCTTTTTATGTATTGTATTTCAGATAAAATGCAGTATATATCAGATGTAAGGGCGCAATTTTGGTCACTAAGGGGGGAGCGGCCGCCCCCCCCCCCCCCCCCCTAGATCCGCCACTGCAGTACACACACACACACATACTCACAGCCACTGTTTATACACAACCCCACATTCAATGCCCCATTGACTTGATTGCTGTTATCATGACTTTGACTTGGGTAGGGGAGCAGTTTGAGAGAGAGAGAGATTTACATATATTTACATATATACACTGGCCACACAGATCTTACATCCCTGCGAGGTGGCCAGGACTTAATCCTTGTAGAGATAGCAACCCTAAGAGTGAGCGAAAGTGTACAGAAAGGATAGCAAATAGTAAGGCTCTCTCCCCACCCTCCACACCCTCTGTACATGACAACAGTTAAAAGTGAATAACCTTGCAGGGCTTGGAAATCGCCTGAAGGAATTTATCGCATAGTGGAAAGGAAATGTCATGCATACTTTTTTACCTATATTTGTTATCTTCTGCTCTCTTCCAATGAAAATCGTGTTCATTTCTGCAGAAAGTTACACAGTTACTCAGACCACACAAACATTGCGGTCCCTACTAGGTGGTCCAGCCTTATTACTACTAGACAGGGGCAGTTTATGGTAGAAGAATAGAAGGCTCTCTCCACCCACCTTTCCCTCCGGCTAAAAAGCTGTACCGGAAAATAGGATGAAGTGTAACCTCATGGGTCAGGAAATGCCCACAAGGAAAGTTTTTATAGAGTGGAGAAATAAATTAATCTGAAAAGGAATTTACACTTACCTACTGATTCATTCATATTAATCCAATCTCCATTAAATGATTGTCCAGTCTCTTCTTAACCCTTTCTGTACCGATGACGTCTTTTTATATATATTATAGCAATAATTAGATGATTTTGTGCAGTTTAAGAAGGGTTTGTTTTAGTAAAAAAGGTTAATTGAGATAGTTTGAAGCCTGTTAATGGCTGGAGGCCCTTTTTGAACTAAATTAAATGGTATAATAGTAGGTAGAGTAAAGATAACAGTATGGGGCCGGTACTGGAAGGGTTAAACGTATCAATTGAATTACCTCCCTTGGTAGAGAGAGAGAGAGAGAGAGAGAGGGAGAGAGAGATATATATATAGAGAGAGAGAGGGGGGAGAGATAGAGATAGATAGATAGATATATAGATAGATAGATAGAGAGGGAGGGAGAGAGATTATACTAGTTATTAAAATAATATAATAAATCGGAAATAGTATGCAAACTAACCATTACTGTAAACAATATTAATTAAGATAGGGTGGTTGTATTTAAATGTATAATTAAACATGTAATAACATAGTATGCATATAAACCGAGGTACTCTACAGTATCTACATGTGTATATACTATTTATCCCTTTGAGTACCAGCGATGTGTACTATCTTTTATTCTAGCTATATTTTGACGATATTTTGCATCTTAGGGAGGATCTGTGTTAGTTAAAAGGGTTGGTTGAGACATACTAAAGCCTCATTGTTGCTAGAGGTTCTTTCTAAGCTGAATAAAATCGTCTAATCGTTGCCAGAATAGGATAAAAAGGACGTCCCTGGTACTCAAATGGTTAAATATATACAGTATATATAATATCCTGTACACGCTAGGACAATTAAACACGGAGCTACAAGCTTTCGTCTTTATTCCAAGACATATTCTGGCAGATAGAGAAGATAGGGCTGGAGTCACTTTATCTCCTCACCCGAGACTAGTTACCAATAAATAAATATGTATTTATTGATCACGTATATTTTTGATTCTCTCTCTCTCTCTATACATATATAAATATATATATATATATATATATATATATATGTTGTATACGTGTGGTTGGGTGGGTTTGTGTGTATGGGCATAGATAGATTGGTTGACGTCTTCACACATGGGACAACTGTATTCGAGTCATGTGATAAGTGGTTTCAAATGAGGCTCAGATGCTTGTTGAGCGTACGTATTCCAAATGTTACGACTGAGGTTTAAATATATCAGGCTCTTTTTCATTGGACTAGTAATGGCATAAATGCTACAACGGAAAGCGCTAGATCCAACCTCTGATGTATATTCCCAGTGAACAAAGAACACAAATACTCTACAGAGTTCTATATGCAATAATAGGCTATCAAACTCTCAATAAATGTGCGTCTACTCTAGGCTTAATGTTATGTGAAAACAGCCTATTACTACCTATAACCGAAGGTGCTTGGTTATGGTATGCAAAGTAAGGTGGTAAGAGAAGTTACAGCTTACGTTACTTTAATCAATAAATGTCAGGCACTCCTGCATGAAAGAAAGTGCACTAAAGTCCTTCAACACCAACAAGGAATCTTCTTTAAATGTTAGATGGTATAAAGATGCTCGTATCGGAAATGGAACCCAAAAAGGCAGGCAGCGGAACAATGCTCGTGCAGGCTAAGCATACAAAAAGGCAGGATATATAATACAGTCGGAGCCAAGAATATCCTAAATGCTACAACAATAATAATCGCCACGACAATGCAGTATTCCTATCAACAAAAAGAGCCTAAGTCGTTTGTGTCTCCATACATCAAACTAGGCTGCGAAATGCTTGTGTAATCATAAATGGGTATGCATAAAAAGAGTAATTAGGTTAATATACTTAATGTCTACTGTGACTGATAAAGTCTAGCTAGAGTCAATGATACAAGATACTGGTGCGCATGGCATGCCGCATAGCCTAGTGCAAATCTCAAGTCTGTGCGTCAAATATTACGTAATAGGGAAGGGTAGCTCTCTTGAGAAACCTTAATACCGAAGTATTAAGCGTTCTCCTGGCGTACCTCAAAGACAAACAACGAGCTTAGAACAGTGCAGAATGGTATAGGCAAAAAAACTCATTCGTGCATGCTCTACTCTCAATGGCACACAGTCTAGAATTTACTCAATCAACTCCAGTTCTCAGGTATGTCGTGCAGCTTTTTCCTAAAGCCAGCACTCATAGGAAACAATACCTTATAATATCAGACCCCTAGTCTAGTATTATCTAATCCAGCAGAACACTAATAATTATAGGAAGCGGTACTAAACAATATGAATGCCAACCAATGCTTCGTGATCAACTTATCTTAACAACTAAACATACATAGGTTATATCAGACCTTAACGCACAATACAACTGGCCAGCATGAAGCTGATTTTGCAGAGTTAACCAGAGGGGATATAGTCTTAATAAAAGGTGGTGAAAGAAATGAAAAAAGAGAGAGGTAGGCAGAGGAAAAGATTCTCAGGTGCAGCACGGGAGACAGGTAGCAAGGGATAAGATAGATGCGTTCTAGAAACCAGATCTGAGGGAGAGAGTGGCGAGGAACCTGTATATATACCGGGACTAGTTTTCACTGCGCAAAGTAAAGCGGTAACAAGTCCTCTAGCCACTAGCAAAGAAGCTAGAAACATGGTAAGGACCTCCCTCAACCAACCCCCACGAGGCAGCCAGCTGTGACGTCATCGAGCGGGACAAAAAACACTGCGCGGTCCCTCTCACTCTGTTCTACTCTCTCTCTCTCTCCCAGATCCCATCATTACTAGTTAATGATACAACTTATACTTTACAATTAAATATATAAAGCCTTGACATGGGTGAAAACAAAGAGCCTTTCTGGACTGCCCATGACACAAGCTTTCATATGAAATAAAGCACACCCTAATACATAAACTGTAGCCACATCCACTGCCCTGGTGATCCTAGCGAGCCACTGTAGGACAAGCCATGCGGTTCTAACGGAGTGGTTAACGTCACACACAGCATATATATATATATATATATTTTGCTTTGTTCTATTTCGTCAACGACGCCATCCAAGATCAGGTAGAACCAGTAATAGTCCATGAGCCAGGCCAGATATCGGTACCACCTGGGGTGACTAAACACGAATGGTACTAAAATGTTTATAGAGTGACTGTAAGTACATTAAGATATGATAGCCTTCTCGCACTGGTAGCTTAGTCTAATTTTTTTGATGCAATAGGGGCGCTACCCAAAAATAAAGATTTTTAGCGTGACGCTCGGCGTTTTCCTCATTTTCTTTAAAATCCATCACACAATCATCGCGAAACTTTGAACACCTATGTAGAATTATATTCTCTACCAGAGTTGTTCCTAGGTATTTTTCAAATTTCCTCATATTTCGGAATATACTCTATATTTTGGGTATTTTCCTCTAAATCTAGAATAAATCCTTAAATATGGGGAACATTGAAAAATATATTCTAACAGCTCTTGTAGCTTATTTGATTCTCTACAAGAATTATTCCGATGTGTATTTCAAGTTTCTCCATATTTAGGGGTTTATTTCATATTTGGGGATTTTTTTTTATATTTTGGGGATAATTTATTATTGGAAGGAGCAAACATATGTAGAGTGGTTTCCATGTAATGTGTTTTGTTTGTTCATGGTTTAAATGGTGATATTTTTTGAAGGTGTGTGTCGACTGTTTGACGGGAGGAGGGAACCATCGGCGAGGAAGAGAGCACGGAATCGACTGTATCATCCACTGCTCTGATGATGACAGCGATGCTCTGGTGTCACCACAGGATTTGGACTCCTGGAACACATTGCTCAGGGCTGCAGAAATCAGGCAGCATGATCCAGTCCTGGAAGCAGCCAAGGGCCTTGAAGAAGGAGGAATACACACACATACATTATCACCGTAAATGTCGTAGGTCTACTTTACAATGAAGAAGTCACTGGATTCTATCCTTGCCAAGGGTGTCAAGATAGAATCAGCAAGAGTCGACCCCAGGAGGAGGGCATCAAGGGATGCCCCTAGTACTAGCAGGGTGTATGCCAAAGTATGTATCTTCTGCGAGAAGTCAAGCAAGTACATAAAAACAACAAAGACAAGGGAGCCACTCATACAGTGTGTTGAGCTTCGAGCAGATGAGAAGATTCGCAGAGCAGCAATAAGGAACCCCAACCAGAGAATCCTTGGTTTAGTTAGCAGAGACCTTGTTGCTGCAGAGGGTCACTACCACAAGTCGTGCTACAAACTCTTCACAAAAGATGATTTCCCAGGGGCCGCCAGGTCGGGTGCAGGTGAAAATCAGGAAGAAAGCGAGGAAGCACGCTACGAAGAGGTTGAGACAGAAGCCCTCGAGGAACTCTGCTTGTATATAAGGACCAAATTATTCCCCAACCCAGAGGTACTGCCTATGACAAACCTCACATCTAGGCTTGAGAGATCCATGATGTCCCGTGGTATTATCCAACTGAAACCAGCGACAAAGAAACATGTTCGCCCGAAGATTGAAACCGAGTTTGGAGAATCACTACGCTTTGTCCCAGATGAGAAAGGAAAGCTTGTAATCTAATCCACGCAGCCTCTCAATGGGACGACCTTGCCCGGCAAGCACACACAATGGCAAAAGACCTGCAAGAAGCAAGAGCAGCTAACTCTGAAGATGTCTTAACCAAAGCAGGAATGCAGCTGAGGAATGAGATCAATAAACAAGATGTGAGTCAGCCATGGCCTCCCGATACAGATCAGAATGTCATTCCTGCAGCAGTCACTCAATTCCTGCACACCCTGCTGACAGGAGAGTGTGAGTGTGAAACTCCCTCTGAAAGAGCTCAACGTCTTGCCACTTCCTTTGGCAGTGACTTGGTCTTTGCTGGTACCAGTGGCAAGACAAAACCACCCAAGCACGTACTGCTGACCAATGCTGTAAAGTCTTTGACAGGAAACACAGAACTGATCCGAACTCTGAATCGTCTTGGTCCACTGTGTGTATTACTCAATGTTTGAGGAGATCGATACAGCCCTTTGTATCCAGAAGCTGGAATGCTCAAAGGATGACATTCCACTGCCAGCAAACATCTACCCTGGTGTGTTCACAACCCTGGCCTGGATAACATTGGACCGACTTGAAGAGACCCTAAGTGGAGCAGGTACTTCTCATAGAGTCAATGGCATTGCTGTCCAGTCCAAGGTTGCAGGCTCTGTGCCAGAGAAAGTCCTGCCAGAGATTACCGAAGCTCCAAGATAAGAAGCATCACTCAGACATCATCCAATGCTGCCGAATATACAATGTTGGGCGGCGGGCAGGGCCACCTAGGATTGAGACTGCGTATGTCGACACTACCAAGGAAGTCCAGGATTCAAAGACAAAGAACCATATCTGGCTTCTTACTCGAATATCAGACCATGAGGACCAGTCCATCAGCAGTTGGACTGGGTTCAACATCAAAATGCGCAGAGACATTGCAGTGGTTCAGGACACTGTAAGCTACCTGCCCACTATCAATGCTCCCGCAACAGAAATGTCCACCGTTAACCCTTATTTAGCGGCGAGCAACATAAGTCGAGTTAAAAAAAGCTGGACTATGTGGCGGCGCTCGACATAACTCGAGTGGCAATTTCAGCACGTAATGTGGCTGAGAGAGAGAGACAAGTGGTGGCAGGAGACTAGCGAGCGTATGACTGCTCCAGACCACCGCGGCGAACCTACTGACACAAATCTCAGCTCCCTCCTCCCTCTCTCACTCGCTACATACTCAATTATGTACTGAAAGTACCGAATTACCTGCTTTTTGCACTCGCGTTGCACGGTTATTGCAAGAAAACTATCCATCATACAAGGAATGGTGTCATTCGAAAGCTCTGTTTATGCCCTTTCAGGGATAGATACTTGTTTTACGTTTTGGGTCTTATTTAGGCATGAAAATGAACACGTAAACAGGGCTATATTGGTATAAAACACCCCGCTGTGCGGTACACATAAATAAACCGCATAGGCCGCTCGTAAGGTCGTTAATGAAATCTTGGAACAAAACGCATGCGATCATGCAGTCCTTACAGCTTAACAAGATTGTGTGCGTGTTTGATCAAGCACTCTATGCCAAAGCTGCCGAAGTTATCTGGAAACAAGAGAAGTTCAAGAACATTATCATCAGGATGGGCGTCTTCCACACAATCTGTAATCTCATCTCCACCATAGGAAAGAGGTTTCAAGATGCAGGTCTTAGAGATCTGTGTGTGGAAACAGGTATCATCGCAGAAGGACCAGTGTCAGGAGTGATGAACGGCAAGAGGTACAACAGAGCAGTGAGACTACACAAGCTCGTGTATGAAGCACTGATGAGGCTTGCATGGAAAGGCTTCCTTTCATGGCTAGAAGAAAACCATTCAAGGGACATACACCATCTAGATGAAACACTGAAGGACATCAACAGCTTTCACAGCAATGTGTCTCAGGGCCTCTTTCAAGAGCTGATGGAGAGTGAATCATGCACACATATCATGAAGCTTTTCCAAGTTTATCTTGAGACCCTCAGAGATGAACACAACCTCTCAGCATTCTGGATGTCATACCTGGACATGGTTGAGATCATGCTGGACTTAATTCGAGCCTCCAGAGAAGGCAACTGGATGCTCCACCTAGGAGCAATCCGACAGATGATACCGTGGTGTTTTGCCTATGACAAAGTGAACTATGCCCGGTTCCTAACCTACTACTATGCCTTGATGTCTCGACTGCCCATTGAACACCCAGAGGTCCATGAACACTTCATGCAAGGTGGCTTTTCGGTCCAGATCGGTAGCAAGAATCCCTTTGGACGGATCCCTGTGGACCAGACAATCGAAGAGACGATCAACAAAGACACCCAGACACCAGGGGGCACAAAAGGCTTCAGCCTGAAAGGCGGAGCTGTCGCCAGGTACTACCTGACATCGGAGTATCGCAGCAGGTACTTAAGGCAGCTCAGGACTATGGTAGTAGGCCAAAAGTATACGACCTTCAGCCACCCAGACCTACAGATGCCCAGGATTAGAAGAGATGAGGCCGATGTCCAATCTTTAGTTCAACTGATGGAGACCAGCTGGTTGAAACCCTTCAACGCAGAGCAAGAAGATCTTGTCAGTTTGTCAACTGCGACTATGGCACCACCAGAAGTTGTCAAAGACCTTCTAGGGGCCTACAGAATAGGAGAGGATGCATATCAAGCCTTCAAGGAAGAGCGCCTGGAGATCGATACGCCAACTATACAGTTTCATGACACGATGACGAAGACGAAACTGAGAACGTTCACTAACATCAGAATGAAGCCACGCTTTCCGTCAGCCTTTAGATAATAACTCCTTGGCATGGCAAGGAGGTTATCTTAAAGGCTGACAGGAACCTATTTGGCCAGATGATCCTTGTTGCCGAGAACAGAAAGCTCAAAATGAGTGATGTCTTGGCTCATCCCCTGGGGCCTTTGCCTTGGGCACTTGCCAGCGGTGATGGGTCTCTCCGCAACAAGGCTGCCCTCGCAAAGGAGTTAGAGAGGAATGTTTCTCCTGCAGAAGTGATCCC
Source organism: Paralithodes platypus (assembly GCA_032716605.1). Lineage (NCBI taxonomy): Eukaryota > Metazoa > Arthropoda > Malacostraca > Decapoda > Lithodidae > Paralithodes > Paralithodes platypus. The sequence goes on along the minus strand of CM064578.1, from coordinate 5,324,584 downwards.
CGAGCCCTCTGCTACCATAATTGATGGGATGAGCCTGGTCCACAAACTGAAGGGAAACGACAAAACTTTTTCACAGCTTGCAGGTACAGCACTGAGTCACGCTGTTCATGAAGGTGCTAAGAGCAGGCGCATTTACAAGGAGACATCCATCAAGGATGCAGAACGAGCCAAAAGAAGTGCAGGCACAGGAATTCATTTCAAGAACATTCAACCTGTGCACAACATCCAGCAGTGGAGAAAGTTACTCGGTAGTTCCTCCAACAAGGCAAGTCTTATCAAGTTCTTGGTAGAAGAATGGAAGGCACCACCGCACAGGGAGAAGCTCAAGGACAAGGAGCTGTATGTCACATGTGAGCAGCGCTGCTTCAAGATCACCAAAGAGCAGTGGGAAGAGGCTCCTGAGCTTAAGTCAACTCAAGAAGAAGCAGACACACGCCTTCTTCTCCTGCACTTCATGCAGCAGAATCTGGGAACAAGTGTGTCATCATCACTGCAGAAGATTACAGACGTCATGGTTTTGTGTCTTGGCATGTGCCACAAGATCCCATCCCATCTGTTCCAGAAGTGCGGGACGACAAGAACCGGACAAGATTCCTGGATATCACCACACTGAGCCGCACACTGGGAGGCAGCGTGTGGATTCATTGATTGGTATGCATGCCTTTACGGGCTGTGGTACCGGCGGTGCATACGCTGGCCGAGGGAAGATGACGACACTCAAGCAGGTGAAGATGGACAAGACATACCAGCATGCTTTTCACGAACTTGGTCGCTCATGGGAAGTGTCTCCTGAACTCTTTGAGAAGCTACAGGAAATCACCTGCCACATGTACCTACCATCTACCCACACAACTAAGGTAAACAAGCTTCGGTATGAGCTGTTCTGTGCATGACGGGGGGAGGTAGAGTCAAGTCACCTCCCTCCATGTGAGGACTGCCCCTACATGCAAGCACAGCGTGCAAACTACCAGGCTGCGATCTGGAGGAGAAGTCTTCAGAGCCAGACATTTGTTGCGAACCCAACAGACTGCAGTTGGATGACAGATGAGGACGGTAAGCTTGCCGTCAACTGGATGCGAGGCTCACCAGCACCAGATGCTGTTATGCAGCTTCTGTCTTGCCAGTGTGTGCGGCCATGCGAACGCCCTAAGTGTACTTGCCCCAGCAATGGTCTCAAATGCACGGACATGTGCAGGTTACAGACATGTCAGAACCAGGCTATTGAAGCAGAGCCCCCCCCCACCCCGCACCCACCCCCCCCGGCCCCCCCCCACGTGGCACAACACGTAAGATTCCTAGTCGGACGTAGATGATATTTAGGAGTAGTAATTTGCCCATAACTAGTATGTACAAGCCCAATGGCATGCTTACGTGCTGTATTTACAGGACTTGTATTAAATGTGACCCAAAAATTACTATATGCATTTTGTTGACATTTAGGCATCTCCTGTCCCCAAATTTGACATTTGAAACAAAACAATTTCAGGAATTTTCGGTAGGGCTATGGTCTATCAAGCAAAGTGATAACGACCATTAGGCAGCTACCAATGGGCAAGGGCTTATCATAATCAAAACATAAACTAGAGACATGTTAGCACAAGCTAAAAACACCTAAGAGAATTAGGCACCGCGGGTGGTACCGGTCTCCCAAAATTCGGGTCTTGGCTCATGCACTATAAGTGATATCCGAACCTTACATTGTAAGAGCTATAAAATATCACATAGAACACATAATCGTAGATATCCATTAACACAAGGAAGAATGCCGTCACTGCCTATTTATATGTGTAAATGTGTGGTACAGGTATTATGTGTGAACACAGATACAAAGTTTCGAGTTTGAATATTACCTCCGACAGAGGATATTGTGGTAAACTATCAATGGAAGTTAAATATCTATAACTATATTCCAAATAAAATCAATCTAAATCGAATTACTCCATATCCATATTACAAGGGCGGGTGAAATTGAAATAAGCTATCCCCCGCCAAAGGCGGCTTTCTAGGGCCTTTCCTAGCTGATGCTGAGAGGATTGGGTTCTAGTCATGTGGTGATCTGGTCTATCAGAGTGAGAACTGAGCGATCTCTGCCATATCCATAGCTTACTCTGACTGATCCTTTACTTATATATTCTAGATCTCAAGTGACCGTCTCTTCCGTGGATTGACCTCCCAATCTACCAATTGGAAGCCAAAGAGTCACATTTTTCCTTTGCCCCTCAACTTTCTCTTCATAATTGCTGAGGGGCCCAGGGTGGGTCTTTGGTTTCCCGGGCATTTCCGCACCCTCCTCAGCTCCCCGCCATGGAGTGGCTCCAGTGACCCCCGCTTTTATGTGGTCGGTAGGGAGGCTTCTGTTGCGGCGCTCGTGTATGGACTTGGCCTGCTCGGGGCCTTGGGCTTCGGCCAGGCAGCTTGAACAACAACAACAACAACAACTCCATATCTAAATTGAATTGGATCTGAAACAAGCTAATTTATATCCAAAGGTCTCACATAATAAAGATATATATAGGGTAAGGTTATAAGGGTTAATGCTAGCCAGGAATTAACTCAATAGTTCCACGTGGCAATGAAGCAAGGGAGAACGTTTTACCCAATATGGTGGACAACGGGGTACGAGACTTCGGTCCCGAGACGAGTCAAGTGAAAGAAAGAATAATGATTACATGGGAATGGACATGAATATTATGCTTATCTGTCAGTCAGTCATGGCGTCGATGAGAGCGTCGTGATGGTGTAGCTGTTTGTATTGCTGTCAGTGTATTGTGATTAGAGGCACAAAAGCGCGATCAACTGAGGGCGGAATTTAGATGTTAACTAGTCGGTGTTCGTGAAGGCTCTGCTCTTTCTTCCTCAGAGGCATACCTTGCTGCCTTGGCAAACGCCAGGAGCCCAAATTATCGTACCACATCTAGGTTGCTCTATACGATAAATTATATTAAATATACGATAAATTCATATATACTACATAAGACCATGGCAATATTGCTTAATAGCATATTAGGCCTTTTATAACTTAACTTATTTACAATCTTATAATATAATATCTACTCGTCCTACGTCTTGCTACAGAGCGACCGTGACGTCACAGAGACATACGGGATCACAAAGAGTCATAGCCTATCGAATTTACGATACACTCCCCCCACAAAAAAAACTGAACCCCACCTTAAATTTAAAGTTGCCCAGAGGCTATCTTCTGATGCCACATGTTGACGGCGCCAGCAGAAGCGCGTCTGGGACGCGTCCCGGTCCGAGAATGATCACCATCAGTAAGAGGTGAGTCGTTACTTTGAGAATCCTCGGACCCAGCAATAACAGGTGGAGCATCAGATTGCAATGCGGAATCGAGCTCCAAAGCGTACAAACGTGCGATAGGACGAACAGTAGTTCCAGTGGCTGTCTTCAACAGCGCCACCCACTCTACAGAGTCTGCCCCTTGTACACCTCCAACACGCCCAATTTCCAGTATAAAAGAGGACTATTTTCTTTAATTAAAACACTTAGGCCAACAGTAGGTGCCGTTGGTCTACCAGAGGGAGTAACACTCCTTTCCCTCAATGCTAGCAGATATTCATTAATCCACCGTTTTCTAAAATCTATCTATCTATCTATCTATTGCCTGACTGATCCCCGAAGGGTTGGCCACGAACGAACTGCCCCATGCACCTCTGTCCCCAGTCAGTCGATGCCCCTCCCCCCAACCAGCACCGCCCTCGTTCATGTACTTCCTAACTCCATCCTTCCACCTCATATTCGGTCTACCTCTCCCTCTGTCCTCCACCTCGCTCTCGTACACCCTCTTAGTCATTCTCTCGCTTTCCATACGTTCCATATGGCCGAACCATCTCAAGTTGTTCCTTTTCACACTTTCCAGCACATCTACCTCCACACCACACCTCCTTCTTACTTCCTCATTAGTCTGTCTATCCCTCCATGTAACTCCGCACACACTCCTTAAGTAATTCATTTCCACTGCTCTCACTCTTGGTCTGAGTCTCTCAACCAACGTCCATGCTTCGCTTCCGTAAGTCAGTGTCGGGATTACCACACTGTCATGCAAGGACTTCTTCACTTCCATACTGACCACCCTATTTCTTGTTACTGCTTTTAGCGTTCCTACAACCCTCTTCCCCTGTTGTACCCTCTGCAAACAGCAGTATAGGTAGCTTCCACTCAATTCCCTCCTTTTTCAGCGATACACCAACATCCACTGCTCTTGATAGTATTTCTTTCATGACTCCATCCATATATACAGTAAACAACCACGGGGACATCACACACCCCTGTTTCAAACCAACATTCAGGTCAAAGAACTCGCTCTGCTCACTCTCCACACGTACTGCCGCCATTGCACCCTCATACATGCTCTTCACTGCTTTCAGCAACTTGCCCTCTACTCCGTATATTCTTAGTACTTTCCACAAACCTTCTCTATCCACTCTGTCATAGGCCTTCTCCAAGTCCATAAAGGCAACATACACCTTTTGTTTCTTCTCCACAACACAATTCAGGGTAAAAATCTGATCTACACATCCTCTTCCTTTCCTAAAACCTCTGCTCGTCGCCTATCCATTTCTCCGTTCTCACTCTCACTCTCTCAATCACTACCCTCACTACCCTACTGTATACCTTCCCTACTACGCTTAGAAGACATATTCCTCGGTGGTTACCACACACTCCTCTTTCCCCTTTGCCCTTATATAGGGGACTATTATGCCAGTCTTCCAGTCATTGGGTGCACTCCCCTTCTCCCATGCTAGTTTGCACATTTTCCATACCCATTCTATCACTATCTCACCACCATACCTCAACATTTCCCCACACACTCCATCTGTTCCTGGTGCTTTCCCCAATTTCACTCTGTTCATGGCTTCCCACACTTCTGACCTCCTGATCCACACCTCCTCCTCCACTACTTCTCTTCTTCTCCCTCCCATACCATATCCAGCTATGTTTGCTGGCACTTCATTCCTTACATTTAGCAACTCATTGAAGTATTCCCTCCATCTTTCGACTCTCTCTTGCTTCTCGGCTAGCATTCTCCCATTCTTATCTTTCACACCCTTACTGTTTCCCTTGCTACCTTCCCTAACTTTCTTGACTTCTTTCCAGAACAGTTTCTTACTCTCCCTCCATTTTACACTCAGATTCCTTCCAAATTCCTCATCTACTCTTCTCTTACTTTCCTTCACTACTCTCTTCACCACCTCTTACTCTCCACGTACCTCGCTCGTTTCTGTCTCTCATAATCTTCATTCCCTCTACTACCAACCACTCTCTATATGCTTTCTTCTTTTCTTCCACAGCTATTCTTACCTCTTCTGTCCACCATGCTGTACCTTTCACTCCCCTCCCTCTTCTCCTCACTCCACACACCTCCTCACATGCTGCACAGATCTCATCCTTACACCTTGCTCATCTCCTCCACTTCCTCCATAACTTCCAGGTCGAACCCACCTAGTGGTCTTTCCACTGCTCTCCTGTACTCCTCCCTGACTTCCTCCTCCTGCAACCTCTCCACCCTCCTCACCATTCCACCTTCCTCTTGCCTCCCTCCAGCTCTCCTCACCCACTTCTTTTGTATCCTAACCTTAGCTACCACTACATAATGATCAGACAGACCCCCTCCAATACCCCTATACACCCTAGATCCATCACAGATTTCTTCATTCGTTCATCCACACATACATAATCAATCAATGACTTTCGTTCCACCACTGTCTTATCCTTCATCGTCAACATCCGTTTCCACGTGTACCTGTGGATCATTCTGTGTCGGAAGAAGGTGTTGGCTATCCACAGCCTCCTCCCCACATACGTCCACAAGTCCACTACCCTTCCCATTCACCTCTGATGGTTCCCCCCACCCTCCCTCATCTTTCCTATCACCCACCTTACCATTCATATCCCCAATCAGAAATATTCTTTCGTTCTTGTCAAACTTCTCCAGGCACGCCTCCACATTCATCCAGAACTCCTCTTTCTTTCTTTCAAGTATATCCTCTGTCGGGGCATACAATCACCCATGTTTGTATTCCTACTTTCATTCTCACCCACACAATCCTTGAACCCACAGACCCATACTCTCTTACACATTCCTTCCATTTGCTACTTACAAACAAACATGCACCTTCTCTCGTATCTTCTATTATCCCCGATATATACTGGTACCTCTTAGACACCGCTATCAGAGTACAACGAGGGATCCTCTAACTCTACTATAGGTTGGAAATCAGATGGAAACGCAGTCAATGGTTTTCCATATAGCAAGTGAGCTGGCGTTAATGGTAGTGGTTCTTGCAGGTCGGTGTAAACATATGTAAGCGGCGATCGTTCACGACTGCCTCTATCTCTGTGAGGACTGTCGTCAACTCACTCTTCTTTAATAGAGCACGTCCTACTACCGCTCTGAGTCCTGACTTTACTATGCCGACACACCGTTCCCACATTCCACCAAACCAAGGTGCCTTAACTGGAATGAACCTCCATTCGCACTTCTTCTCTCCCAAAAAAGTGATGATAGTAGGATCACTACTCATATCCTTTAGATATTTTGATGCTTGGACATAAGTGGGAGCATTGTCGCTAAGAATGAGTTGAGGGAATGAACGACGGGCACAAAACCGTCTAAACGCCAGCATAAATTCTTCGCTAGACATATTATCACATAGTTCTAGGTGTACCGCTCGAGACGTTGCACAGGTAAACAATAATATAAACCTCATGCTCTCTCGTCTTCAATGCCCCTGTGTAATCTAATCCTACAGCTTGGAAAGGTTCTACGTGCTTTACACGGCATTCAGGTAGAGGTGGAGCTGGTCCAGTTGCATATGGTTTACCTTTTAGTCTCTGGCATATTACACACTTTCTTACTACGCGTCGAGCTACTTGTCGAACTCTGGGTATCCACCATGTGAGACGTAAATTTGATAATATGACATACCCCGTAGTGTTTTACTTCCTATGTGCACGTATGATCAATAGATCAGTAACGTGATGTCTTGTTGGCATAAGTATAGGGCGGTTTGTGCCGTCTGGTACACCCGACCACTTCAGGCGACCCTCACACCTGATGAGGCCATTGTCTAGGTGCAACCTTAGTTGACGCACTATATTAGGCATTAATGTCTTATTCGAGCTTTGCAAGGATTCTAATTCATTGGAAAAGGTTTCTACTTGAACCCATTTGATCAAAGTTACTTCAGCTGCTTTAAATTCACGAGCATCAATGTTGTGACCCCTGTTGCAGAGTTGGCCCGTTACTTTAAGCTTGATATTGGATACATATCGCAATACCCAAGCTACAACTCTGACTAGTTTATTATAGTCACCGAATCTTGCCCACTCTATGATTGGACCCGGTGGCTCATTTGGTTGGGCTGTAACTGCCACTGTTTCCAGTGGCAGAAGTCCCTCACCAACAGCATGCCAAATCGTCCATTCACTTTCATGGAGCAGCCACTTTGGACCATGCCACCACAATTCGGACTTCACTAACTGGCTAGCCGTTATACCCCTAGTTATGAGATCACTAGGGTTTTCTTTTGTATTTACATAATGATAAGCAACGTCTGGCAAAAGGGCTCTAATCTCATCTACCCTATTCCGCACATAAACTGGCAGAGACTTCTTGCTATGTATCCAGTTGAGTGCGACCTGACTATCGCACCAAACGTGAACGATTTCAATATTTAATTCGCTCTCGTATGCTGCGCGTACATGTTGCACCAGACGTGCTAGAGCAGCATGGCAGTCAATTCCATTTTAGGGATAGTTACCTTTTTAACCGGGGCTACCTTGGCCCGGGCTGTAACTAAATGTGCCCCAAATGAAGTAACGACATATATGGCTACCCCGTATGCCGTGGCGCTAGCATCGCAAAACGTGTGTAACGTAACGTCACCGAACGCCGCCACTTTACGAGGTATAGGTTTAGTACATAGGATGGCATACTCATTCAACAACAATGTCCCTTGGTCATTCAGGTCCTCGGGCAAACTGTCATCCCATCCTATTTTACGTCTCCAAACTTCCTGCATTAGAATCCTAGCTCTTATGGTAACGGGTAATGCTAGACCCAAAGGATAACAAAATGCGCAACTTTGCTCAACAGACTTCTTTTTGTGTGCGCTCCTGTCTGCTGAGCAAAAGACCTTGTTTGAAAAGTTAGTATGTCATGTTTAGGTTGCCAGATCATCCCCAAATTTCTGGACTTTTCCTGGTTATGAGATGCCGTACCGTCCACCTGTATCAAACTCTGAAGATCTTCACTATTAGTAACCCACTCGCGGAGAAATAGATGTGCATCCGCAAACAATCTGCGTGCTTGCCAGTATGTATATAACAAATCATCCTGACTATCGCTAGAACCCTGCAAATTGTCTATATATAATCCGCGAGATAGTTTACTAGTGGCCTCATATCAGCTAGATGTTTTTTGATTGTGGCATTTAACAAAAACTGTGAACACATGGCCCCATAGAGTACAACCCGAAAACGGTATATGATGACCGGACTTTCAGAGTCGCTAATGTCGCTGAACCAAAGAAAGCGGGTAACATCTCTATCTTCCTCCTTTAGCTTGACCATCAAGAATGCTTTCTCAATGTCACTGGTATAGGCGTACTTCCCAGCCTAAACCGCAATAGATGTTGGGACAGGTCCGACACCATGGACGACCTGTCAACAGGCAGTCATTTAGACTGGGTTGTTGACCTTGATGGGCAGAGCAGTCATACACCACCCGTATTGGTGTGGTGACGCTGTCTTTTCTTACCCCATGATGGGCCAGATAGTGAACCCTACCCTTCTTAATCGGTTCCTTGACATCGACTCTCTCAATAAAGCCCCTATCTTCATAACTCCGAAATACATCGTCATACGCCTGGCGCGTGCTCGGTTCGTTAGACAATTTCCGCTGCAATGCGCGCAAGCGACCTAATGCCAAACCATAGTTGGTAGGCAGGCTTATCTCACTGTTCTTCCAGGGTAAACTAACTTTATATTGCTTGTCTGAGGCACAGTAGCTCACAGACTCGTCAAACCTTTGTAGCGCAACTTCCGAGTCATAATCAGTCTCCATAGGATTAATGCCTATGTGATCCAATCTCCACAGTCGTTCCAGGTCGAACTCGGCAGCCATCTTAGGGTCACTAGGTTGGGAATCCTCCCTTCCCAACTCCTCTGCCGCGGTTACATTGACTCTATATATCGAGACCGTGTCGACCAGGACCTTTGACTGTGTAGTATGCACCTTTCCGCTCATGCAATATCCAAATTTAGTGGGGATTAAAATTACACCACACATCTTTTTAAATCCAGGGTATACTACATCATAATAATGATCCACACCAAGTAGAACATGCACCTCACTCTGATTTCCCATGGGATCTGACAAGTTAACCCCTTTGCTACGTAATGCGTGTTCCACCTTCTTCACTCCTACAGATACATATTCTGGTAGGGTGTCTACTACGATACATGTCATAAAGTACCGGTTTTTACGGTAGAAATATGAAATCTCCGCTATCTCGTAGTCTTGTTTGTCAGTAACCCCTGTGAAGCCCTGCAATCGAAGAGTCTCAGCCCCTACGATTCGGTGCTTCAGTCCCACTAAGACGGACCTCTTTATAAAGGAACGTTGAGACCCTTGATCTAGAAGTACCCGACAAACTTTGTTACTGTCTTTACCTTCCATGGGAATCTGTATTGTGGGCAATATAGTGGTGTCTTGCGTGCTACCTAGTGTCACAGTTGTAGTACCCTCTGTTTTGACGTCTTTGACTTTATCTGCTGTAGGACACAACTTATCAAAGTGATGTCCTTTGCAGTGGCGACAGGGCCTTAAGTATGTAGCAGTACATTGTCCCTGCTTACCATGTTCCTTACTTAGACAACCTACACATAGCTTCAATCTTTTCGCCTGTGCTAGTTTTGTCTCATTTGTTGGGTATTTTACACAGAAACTCCATTTATGTTTGTTGTTACATAGCTTACATAGAATCTGAGGAGGTTTCTTATACGTACCCTCTTTCTTTTCTTTAGTCCCCACTGTCATGCTTACAGTTCCCCTCATCTCCACATTCTCACTCCCTCCCGACACATACATTCTCCCTTTGTTCAACTGTAGATTGCTAATTTCCTTACTGAACTGAGTTTTGAACTCTCCCAGATCAAATGATCTTACCTTGTCAAGTATTGCCATAGGAAGCTTCTGACGCAAGATAATGACTATCATTTCCTGTGTGGTAAGCCCAAGGGTGTCTAGCGATCGAGTATGGCACTCCATATTTGCCCTAAAATTTGCTAACTCCTCAACCTTATACTGTGGTTCTGCGAGCTTTAACAAGGCAACGACATGGGCCATCTTCAACTGCTCTTGATCCCCGTATGTGGACTTTAATAATAGTATTGCCTCATGATAACTATCACCCATTACCGCAAAACCCTCTATCAAATGTAAGGCCTCTCCTTCCATTTGTCCCTTCAGATAGTGAAACTTGCGGACATTATCCAAAGAGGATTCATGAACTGTAGACCGAAATACGTCCCAAAAAGCTAACCACTCAGTCAATTTGCCCCCAAATGTAGGAAGATTGAGCGTTGGGAGGTGTACCGTGTGTTTTGGGTCAGCCCTTCTATGGGCCTCATTCTCGCCTCCCTTCTTACTTGCGACAGCACGCTGTAATATGTGCTTCGCTCTAAAGACAGGTTCATCATAGAGGGCGCGATTATCACACTCTGTAACTAGCTCTTCCTCCTCTGTCAAGCCTGCCACAATCACCTCACTCAGAGCCATAATACGACTGTGGGTAGCCTGGACGTTGTCTAATCTAGCTTCCAATTCCTCAAGGTCAGCAGTAGGGATGAAAGTGTTGACGTCCACAATTAGCCTATTTAACACATTACGAGCGGGTGGGTCGGTAACTTCTACTACCTGCCAAGCGGGTGGTTTTACCCTAAATGGGGTTGTTTCCGTGCTCTTTTTCATGCATAAACAAGACCCAGAGCGCAATACAAGTATCTATCCCTGAAAGGGCGTAAACAGAGCTTTCCAATGACACTCGAACCATCCTTCTACGACCACTGGTTCTCTTGCGACGATCGTGCAACACGAGTGCAAAAACACTAAAATAAGGTAATTTCCTTACATAATTCCCTGTGTAGCGAGTGAGAGAGGGTGAAGGAGGGTGTAATAAATTTCAGTCGACCCACGGCGGTGGTGGCGAACGGTCAGGAGGAAATCTATGCTCCTCGCACCGCTCAGCTCTCTCTCAGAGCACATTACGTGCTCAAAATTGCACTCGACATATGCCGAGGCCCGCATATGGGCACGTTTTCTTTAACTCGACATATGTCGAGCGCCGATGGTTAAGTATTAATCTCCTTGGTTGGTGTTTTATTATATTGGTATGGCCATGAATCTCCCAATCCAATTAATGCTACGGATTATGGGGTTTAACACATTCAGTACAGGTGATATTGTTTTCATCATAATAATATTCTGGCAAATATTAAACTATTGTATTAAGCTAAAGATGGGCGACTACTATTTGAAATGCTACAGACTATCACAAATAACACCTTAGCTACCACAGCCCCGTCCTTATCTACATATAATAGTCTAAATATACTGTAGCTGTAGTGAAATATATATGAGATGTCCCCGGTACCAAAAGGGTTACATAAGAACATAAGAAAATGGGAGTCTGCAAAAAGCCGATCGGCCCATACAAGGCAGATCCCTGTCACACCCAACCCCAATTACAAGGCCCAATTATAGGCCCAACTCACAAATACCTTGAGTACTGCCCCCACCAAAATGGTCAGGGATTAACACAAGATTACGGGGGTCTGTTGAGCGCCGATTGGCCCACACCTGGTAGAGCACCCTCACACCCAACCCATCTCGCCATATGCCTATCTAATTTTATCTTAAAGCTCCCTATCGTTCTTGATCCCACTATATCACTTGGTAGCCTATTCCACCCATCTACAACTCTGTTACCAAACCAATATTTGCCAATATCTTTTCTGAAACGAAATTTATCTAATTTGAAACCATTTGTACGAGTTCTTTCGCTATCACTGAACTTTAGTACATTTTTCATGTCCCCTTTATTAATCCCACTAACCCACTTGAATACCTCTATCATATCCCCTCTAACTCTGGGTCTCTCTAACGAATGTAAGCCTAATTTCTTCAACCTTTCTTCATATGGAAAATTTCTAATATTATGGATCATTTTTGTCATTCTACGTTGTACTCTCTCCAATGAATCTATGTCCATTCTGTAATAAGGACACCAAAATTGAACAGCATAATCCATATGGGGTCTCACTAATGACAAGTAAAGTTTTAAGATAACATCAGCAGTTCTGTTACTCACACTCCTAGATATGAACCCGAGAATCCTGTTTGCCTTGTTACGAACGCTTAAACATTGTTTTCTAGGCTTCAAATCATTGCTAACAAACACACCTATATCTTTCTCACAGTCTGAGTTTTCTAATTCCATATTAGCTAGTTTATATTTAACATTTGTATGCATCTTCCCTATCTTTAATACCTTGCATTTGTCAATGTTAAACTTCATCTGCCAATTTACTGACCATTCGTGTAAGGTATCTAGATCCCTTTGCAGACACTCTATATCTCTATCTGAATCAATTTTTCTCCCCATTTTGGTATCGTCTGCAAATTTACTTATCCTGCTAGTTATACCTAAATCAAGGTCATTTATGTATATAATAAACAACAGAGGACCTAATACAAATTAATACAAACTAATACAAATACAAACTAATACAAATCTCTGGGGGACACCACTTTTGACTGCTCCCCATTCTGACTTGGTACCATTTATGCTGTGTTACGATCCAGGTTCTCAAAGACACAGGGCTCTTCAACATTGGACTAGATAATGGCAAAAAGCAACAACGGTAACACTAGATCCAACCCCTGCCTTAAACACTGGAAAACAAAACACCATTACCGCCCTGAGTCGTGCCTGGACAACGAGGTATCCTATGACTCGGTAACTGGTGCACACACACTAGGCTGACGCTCAATGAAACAGCCTATTCTCAAACAGTAAAAGATTACTCGATTATGTTACACAAAGAAAAGATAGTTAACGTGATTAATTAACGTTACGGTAGATACTCAAATAACTGGCACTCCTGTATTAAAGAAAGTGCAATGCTAGTCCTGCAACATCAACTGGAAACTTCTGAAATAAGTCTGATGCTGGGAAGATGTTCGTAAAGAATCTTGAACAATTATAATGCAGAATACGGGTCACAATAAATGCTAGGACATATAGTAATAATAGGCAGGCGAATAATAAAGACTGCGCAAAGGTAGTAATGCTCGACAACTAAAGAAATGCTTCGTGACACAACGCAACAGCCTACTCGGGTTGTGCAACTCAACAACAACCTCGGCTCAAAAGTGCAGTGAATAATAATGCTGCATACATATAATAATGGGGCTTATCTCTAACCAGTGTCTGCTCAGTTAATAAAGTCTAGCTGGGGTATCAAGGCAGGGCAACAATGGGCGAGCATGCGGCTCGTAGCCTAACGTTGTCCGAAGCTGGTATAATGAAGATTACGTTATATGACGGGGATGCTCTCTTGATAAATCTAGGTCTCTAGTACCTAGCTCTATCCTGGCGATCCCTCAGAAGTCAACACAAAGAGGCAGCACTATGTTGTGAGGGATAGGCTATGGCCCTCTCACACCACAGCGCTGTGCTCGCAAAGTAAACCCAACCCGAAGACAACTTAGGCTCCCACAGTACCTGTCGATGTCGTGCAGGGCTTAGCTAACACTGCACACATCGGAGACAACGACACAGTAACCTTACCCCTAGTCTAGCTTTAGATAACCAAGCAGAATCACTCAACACCTTGCAAGGGAGACATATACCGGTCTACAACCTTCCCGAGAGAGGACACATACGGAAAAGTCCGTCTCTCTAAACCTCAATAAAGCATAATACCTCCTTAACCTAATACATGGAAATATCTGAGAGCTTCGCGTACAATACGACTGGTCGACGGTGAACGTCTATGCTGAAACCAGAAGGGATGTTGAGTTTAATAAAGATTAGAGAATGAGAAAGGAGAAGTCGAGAGAGAGAAATAGTATGCAAAGTAGGAGGTATGGGAGACAGAATTGCAAAGGATGTAGGCGATACGCGTGTCAGGCAAGCTCTGAGCTGGTAAAGAACACGAGGCAGCGACGGGAAGGGACTAGTTGACCACCCGGCCGCCAACGCCGTCAGCGCCCAAGCGAGCCGCGTCATAGCTCACCCCCGCTGCCGGGTGTAACCCCTCACCCTCTCTCGCTCGCCTCCCACACAAGCAACATTTATATTATAGCGAATATAAAATATAAGGCGCGGTCACAGACCAAAACAAAGACCATTTCTAGACTGTCTGTGGCAACACGACACTAATGAAATAAAGCAGATCATTCTAGGACAACTGTAGCCTATCCCCCCATCCTGGCGAGCGCTAGCGAGCTGCAATGCCCCACGCAACCATTCTGCTAACGCCGGGAGGCGTCACACCCCCCCCAAGATATGGGACACTCAACCATGAGCCCATATCTGAACAGGCAGAATGTCGCTAGAATCTGCCACTCCTAACCACTCTGCCACTCATGGAATGCAAGCTCAGTCTCCTCAAAAAAAAAAATACAACAACATTTATATATAAACAAATCTTATCACCCTTCCCAAATATAATACATTAATTCATAACATTGTGCTCCCAGAGCGAGCTTTAAGAAGCACAGCCTACTGAGGGAAAATCATCTGCACTCAGTACTCAGCTACAATATTATCTTAAAATTAATTATTAAAAAGAAAGAGTTTTTATTTAATTTTTCATATTTTATTTTAATGTTGTTTTTGGCGGCTACTATAGATGTAGCCTAATTTTCTTCTAATCAAAGCCAACAACTCCTGCCCTGCGACCCTACGCTGATGCTACACACGCGAGCCAACAAGCACCAGCGCAAAAATACACCGCGAGCCAAGACAGGAGGCTATACCAACATACTGTGGTAGCCTACCCCGGATCCTCCACCCGCGACAAACAGTCCGCAATCACATTCTCACAACCGGCAATATGGCGAATGTCTAAGTTGTACTCTTGCAACATGAGCGACCATCTGGTCAGCCTCATATTCCGGTTGTGGAATTGATTGAGGAATTTAAGCGGGTGGTGGTCGGTATACACTACCACGACTGGCCCATATGCAGGAACATAGACCTCAAAGTGTCTGAGCGCTAACACGATTGCCAGCAGTTCCTTTTCAACAACCGAATAGTTTTTCTGTGCTGAATTAAATTTCTTTGAAAAGAAACTGACTGGATGCTCAAGACCTTCCTCGTCTGTCTGCAAAAGTACGGCACCAGCCCCTACTCCGCTGGCATCAGTCGCCAACTGAAATGGTCGTTCAAAGTCCGGGGCCCTGAGGATAGGGTGAGTGCATAAAAGGTGTTTAACTACTCGAAACGCCTGCTCACACTCAGGTGCCCAGCGGAACTTTTTATCTTTGGCTAGTAGATCTGTCAAAGGAGCTAACACAGTAGAATAGCCTCTTATAAAGCGGCGGTAATACCCAATCATACCCAAAAATCTCATGATCTGCCGCTTGGTGGTCGGCCTGGGGAACAAGTCGATAGCCTGTATCTTCTGTTGGGGTGGGCTCACCTGCCCTAACCCAACCACAAACCCAGATACTGCACCGTGGCTTGCACAAAGTCACACTTGCCCAGATTAACCACCAAGCCTGCTTTACTAAGTTGACTAAATAAGGCTTCTATGTGCTCACAGTGACTTTGGAAATCGTTGTCATAAATGATCACGTCATCAAGGTAGACAGTACAGTTTGGGATGTCTGCTACGATGTCGTTCATTAAGCTCTGGAAAGTGGCCGGTGCATTTTTCAGACCATATGGCATCACGTTGCAACGGTAAGTACTGCCATCCACCACAAACCCGCACACCTCTTTAGCCCGCTCAGACAGTGGTACTTGCCAGTAGCCTTTGACGAGGTCTACCTTGGTCAAGTACCTTGCTTTCCCGATCTTATCCACACTGTCATCCACCCGGGGAAGAGGATATGCATTGGTGGGGGTCAACCCGTTCAACCGCCTAAAGTCAATGCAGAACCGAACTTTTCCATCAGGTTTGGGCTGCAGAGTGACAGGAGAAGTCCACCGTACTGCCCCCTTCTCGATCAAGCCTCTCGCCAGCATATACTCCAGCTCATCCCTGAGCGCTGGGAGTTTAATGGGTGGCACCCGATAAGGTATCGACTTGAAGGGGGGGTGCTCTCCTACATCGACATCATGCACCGCTTGAGTAGTGAGGCCTGGGTGCTCGGCAAATACAGTGGGGTATGAATCGAACAGGCGCTGCACTGCCACCTGCTGTTCCTCCGGCAGGTGCGCCAGAGCATCATGCGCACATTGGCTCGAATTCCCCGCCCACTGATCAGCCGAGACATGACAATCCCAGTTATCATCCACCTGATCATTGCTGCCCCCCTCTCCTTCTCCACCATGACCGCAGCAGGTCAACACAGGGACAGCTAGTGACTCAGGTGGGCGCCTCACATACTCCTTCAACAAATTAATGTGGCATAGTTGGTTACGCTTCTTCCGGTCTGGAGTGGCAACGAGGTAATCTAGATCGGAGATCTTTGACACCACCCGATAAGGCCCAGCGTACTTGGCAGCCAGAGGATGACCTGACAAAGGCAACAGGACCAACACCTCTTGACCTACCTGAAACTCCCGGAGTTTCGCCTTAGTATCGTACCTGTCCTTCATACGGGCCTGCGAACTCACCAAATTACGCCCGGCCAGCTCCAGACTTCTAAGCATTCTCTCTCTGCTCTCGAGGACGTATCTCAACATAGAACATGGCTTAGCGGTACCCTCCCAAATCTCCTTCACCATGTGGAGAGGGCCCCTCACCTGATGCCCGAAAACAAGCTCATTCGGACTGAAACCGAGACTCTCTCCAGGTACTTCTCTTGCCGCGAACAAAACATACGGCAGACCAAGGTCCCAATCCTTTCCGTTCTCTGCGCAGGAACATCGAAGCATGCTTTTCAGCGTGGCGTGCCACCTCTCCAACACCCCTTGACTCTCCGGGTAATACGCAGAAGAGACGACAGTGCTGATGCCATGCTGAATCATAGTTTGTTTGAACAGATTAGATGTAAAATTAGAACCTTGGTCCGATTGCACCTCTTGCGGGTAACCATACCGCGAGCAATACAAGAGCAGGTTCCGGACAACAGTTTTCGCCGTGCCATTTCTCATTGGATATGCATCAGGATAACGAGTGGCCACATCCATGATAGTTAATAGAAATTTATTACCGGCACTAGTAGGGGGTAGGGGTCCGACCATATCAATGATGACCTTACTGAAGGGCGGTCCACTGACAGGAATGGGGTGCAACGGGGCTCTCGGAATTGTTTGGTTAGGTTTTCCAACCCTCTGGCACGTATGACACCTTGCTATCCAGGTTACCACCTGCCCCTTCAACCCCGGCCACCAAAACAATTTTTCTAAAGCCGCCACCGTTTTTCTCACCCCTAGATGTCCTGCCAGTGGTATGTCATGCGCCAACCTCAGTAGGCTATCCCTGCACTCCCGTGGCACCACCAACTGGTCCACTACTCCGGACCCCTCTTGCCAACTACGTTTAGGGTCTTGAAAACGCCTATAGAGGATGCCTTCTAAATAAAAAAAATCTCCTGGCTGTGCATCGCCGTCCTCGTCGAGCTCTACAGCTCCA
>CM064578.1:5203704-5306646 GCA_032716605.1 Paralithodes platypus | reverse complement strand
ACATTAAAAGTCTCCCCACACCTAATTTTAAACTGCCGACTGTATGTTGCGGTCGCCGCTAATTAAAGGGTTTAACCCAGCGCAGATTAAGGGTGACCCTTATTCAAGTGTTCAAAATCATCAAAGGCATCGACAATATGAACTGTATCGACTATTCACTATTCACTATCGACCAATCTAATTACACGCGGGGAAACGGTTGCAAAATTATTGGTAAATCATTTAACTCGCACGAATCTAAGAATTTCTTCTTCAATCGAGTTGTCAACTTGTGGAATGGGCTTCCCCGAGACGTTATAGACTGCAGCACCGTTGATTCATTTAAACTCCGCCTAGACAAATATCTCGCATCAAACCCGCGACTGACTGCGTTTGTAAATGAATAACTTTATTTTATCCTCCCCTCAGTTACTAACCCATATGTCCCCTACTAACTTCCTAGCCCTGCCACGGACATTAGTTCCAGGGCAGTAGTTCCCTTTCCAATGTTCCCTTACCCACTCTAAACCACTGTGTGGACACTTGATCCTCAGTGTTTTGGAGGACAAGCAGTCTAGAAGGGTCACTAGACCTGTTGTTGCTTGATTTCCTTTGTACTTCTTTCCTTTGTACATGCTACACTACTACACTCTGAGCAAGCCAGTGAACACGACTGATTCTACGCAGCCTTGAAACGCGGAACAGCGATTAACGCACACTGACTTTTCGAAAAAAGAATGCTTCATTTAAATAATATGCCTTAGAATTTGTCCCTCATTTAAATAATATAGAGAGTTATAATATATACCGATAATTGTACTTCGCTTGAGAGTGAGAAGATAGTCTCTCCTCTTTCTCTCTCTCTCTCTCTCTATATATATATATATATATATATATATATATATATATATATATATATATGTGCTTAGTAGCCATGTATATAAATTTTCTTTAATACATACGAGGTTGAAAGAAATGGCAATTTCTGCGTTGGAAATTTTATTATTCAAAGTTTCCAGGTCTCTGATGAGTTTTCGCTGGGTGGCAGGAAGTAGATGAAGGAGATGAGCAAAATTCATGGTGGTACAGGGTTACATAATGTACATGATGATACAGGATATACGACGCGTTTCAACTGGACAACCAGCATTATCAAGTAAGGAAGGAATGATATAAAGGTAAACAGGAAGGGTATATATAGAGGGTGGAGGATCAGAGGAGGCGGAAAACAGGGGCAAAAGTCTGCTATTGGTGGAAGCGTAAACTAGGAGAGAGAAGGGGTAACCGCTTCACGCATGCGCACTGGATGCGGGATGGTGGTCAGTAGGTGGGGTCGAAGCTGATTGGCTGCGTGTCGAGGGGCGTGGCCTAAGTTGTGTGGCGCCTGCAGAAGACGAAGCTGAAGGAGGTAGCGCGGGGGGCTGCGTCAAGGGCACCGGGGGGCGAGGAGGGGTGTTAGGTCCTGTAGGGTAGTGCCTTTTGGCAGAAGGAAGGATCTGAAGGTCCAGAGTTTGGTTGTTGATGTTGGGATGTAAGGCTTGGATATATAAAGCTTCGAGTATAGGTAATCTCCTTGGGTCACTTTCTTTATCGATATGGTGGTGTGTTTCTCTAACTCGTTGCGTGTGAGGTGAGGGTGGTTAGGGGTGAGATAGTGGTCTTTGATGGCTCCAGCCTGAAGGTGAAGAGTTAACCGACGTGAAAGACGAGTCTGCGTCATACCAATATAGGAATGAGGTCCACAGTCCTCATAATTACAGGTATGTTGGTAAATGACGTGATCGTCGGTCATCGGGCTCTTTATCTTGGTGGAGGCTGGTTTGTTGCGGAGAACGAGGTTGGAGGTCTTGGGGGATTTGTAATAAATTATTAATTTGATTTTGTTTTCTGGGTTGGTTGGGTGGACATGCTTGGAGATTATTTCTTTTAAGACGGCCTCGTCATTTTTGTGTTCAGAGGCATGTAATTGCGGTAGAAGATCTTAATTTCATTGGGGGGGTCAATGTTGGGAGGGCTTTGGGTGTACCATTTTTCAAGATGGTGGTTGATGGTGCTGGAGATGTCGGAGTTGGAGTATCCGTTATTTACTAAAACTTGGGATAGTCTTTCTAGTTCCTGGTGGGTGTCGGCCCAGGTAGAGCAGTGCGTGAGGGCTCTCCTAACATAGGCGGAGATGGAGGATAGAAGATAACGGCGGGGGCATTTCACTATCGCCGTTGAGGCATTGTCCTGTGTTAGTAGGTTTAATGTAGACGGTGGTTTTGAACCCATGGTCTTTCAGAGCTACGAGGATGTCGAGGAAGGGGAGTTGTCCATTGTAAGATTTTTCAAAGGTGAAGTTAAGTCCGGAGGAGGTCATGAAGCGACGCTGGAGTTCCTGTAGTTCGTGGAGGTCCTTGATTGGCATGTAGATGTCATCCACGTATCTACAGTAGACGGCTGGTCGTTGGGCAGCTAGGATCTCTTCCTCGATGGTACCCATGAAAAAGTTCGCAAAAAGAACTCCTAGGGGGCTGCCCATCGCCACACCGTCTATCTGCTTGTACATGTTGCCCCGGGGGCAAAGGAAGGGGGCCTCCTTGGTACATAGCTCCAGTAGTGTTTTCAGGGCCTTCTCCGGGATGTCCAGTGTAGGTGTATCAGGGCAATGATAAATTCGACGTAGAATCATGTCAATGGTCCTATCCACTGGCACGTTGGTGAACAGGCTTTCTACGTCGAGAGAGGCGATAGTGTGGTTGTTGTTACGGGGGGCGTCTCGTAAAATTTCCAAGATATCGTGGGCTGAGTTAAGGTTGAATTGGCTGGGCACGTAGGGGGTGAGGAGGTTGTTCAGGGCCTTGGCGATCTGGTAGGTGGCAGTGGGGATCTGGGAGATGATGGGGCGGAGGGGGTTCCCAGGTTTGTGTGTTTTGATGGTTCCGTACGCATAACCAGGGGTGTATTCTCCGACGAGTTTTTTAAGGTGGATCCCTCCTTGTTTGGCGTTGATGGCGGTGATGGTGGTGTTGGCAATACGTTTGATTTCGTCGGTTGGGTTGCGGGTGATCTTTTTAAATTTAGTGTTGTCACTTAAGATGACGTCCATTTTTCTAAGATATTCCTCCTTGTCATGGATCACGAGGCAGGAAGCTTTATCCGCACGACGGATGATGATGTTGGGAGACAACCCCATGTTAAGAGACAACCCCAACATCATCATCCGTCGTGCGGATAAAGCTTCCTGCCTCGTGATCCATGACAAGACTTTTTCTATTGCACTAGACATATCGAAAGCCTTCGATAGAGTCTGGGATAAATCTTTAATTTCTAAACTACCCCACTTCGGTTTCTATCCCTCCATCTGTGCCTTTGTCTCTAATTTCCTTTCCGGCCATTCCATAGCCGCGGTTGTGGACTGCCATTGTTCACTTCCTCACCCTATAAACTCCGGTGTTCCTCAGGGCTCTGTCCTATCTCCTATTCTCTTTCTAATTTATATAAATGATCTCCTCGACTGTACCTAAATTCCCATCCATTCATACGCAGAGGACTCAACCTTAAACTACTCCATTAGTTTTTCAGAACGCCCCAGCCAGCAATCCCTCAACGACAAACGTAATGAAGCCATAGAACTCTTAAATTCTGATCTAAATACTATTTCCAATTGGGGCAGAGAAAACCTTGTTAACTTTAATGCTTCCAAAACCCAATTTCTCCATCTATCTACCCGTCAGGATCTCCCAGCAGACTATCCCTTATTCTTCAACAGTACAAAAATCAATCCTTCATCTTCTCTCAATATTCTTGGTGTCTCTTTTTCTTCTGCTCTCATTTGGAAGGACCATATTACCAGTCTTGCTAAGGCAGCCTCCCAGAAGCTGGGTGTGCTCAACTGCCTTAGGGGGTTATTTTCCCCTGCACAGCTTCTTGCTCTGTACAGGGGCATAGTGCGCCCTTGTATTGAGTATTGTTCACATGTGTGGGGAGGTTCCTCTCACACCGCTCTCCTAGACAAAGTTGAAAGGAAGGCCTCTTGTATCATTAACTCCCGTCCACTCACCAACTCTCTGCAATCTCTCTCTCTCTGCCGCAATGTTGCATCTCTCTCGCTATTCTATCGCTACTATAATAATCAGTGTTCCTCAGAGCTATCCCAGTGCATACCACCTCCTTTACGTAGGGCACGTGGTACCCGTCTTGCAACTCAATCCCACCCCTACTTTGTGCAACTCTCCAACCCAAGAGTGAAACGTTACTCTCAAACTTTCTTCCACTCAACAGCTGAGCTCTGGAACTCTCTCCCAGAATCAGTCTTTCCCTCTTCCTATGACTTAAATTGCTTCAAACTCCGTGTGTCCAGGCATTTTGGCCCTGTCACTCTTTCAACTATGGGGGAGGCACTCGCTATAGGCAGTTATGCCTTTTGCCTCCCTCAATCACATAGAAAAAAACAAAAAACTAAATATATATTGTTACGTATCTTGATCCTCAAGTGGTTAACTTGATGAATCTAGATAGCACAGAGATATATATTAAGGTATCAGTCAGCTGAAGGCAAAACAAAAGTAAAATCAAATAAAATTATTTCCTGTTGTTGCTTCCTTTCCTTTTGGATCTTAGGACTTAGTATCCTTTATTGACTGATACTCTTTAATTATGAAAAATACTGAAACTAATTAAAGTCATGTAGTATTTATAAAGAATTATTATTTAACCGAAGCTTAGTAGGCTATGGTTATGAACCGAAGAAGTATATCTAAAGAAGGACTATTAATTCTATAAAAAGTCTTGAAAGATAAACATTAAAGTAAGAATATTTCTGTCTTACCTTTTTTGAAATGAATAGATAGTTTTCTTATATGTCCTTTTATTTATATTTAATGTAATTATTCTTGGTTCTTGTCTTACGTTAACAGTATTATATTATTATTATCATCAGGATTTATATCAAAGTCACATAAAAAGTTAGATATATATTTAATAATTAGTTAAATGTATTTCTTAACCACGTAACATTGAGGTTTGATTATGAGTAAATTAAGTTACAGGATCGCTTCATAGATTCGATTCGGGTCTCACTCAAATAATATGAAAAGCAAAAATAATATTTTGAAGCTAAAAGAAATTTTCTTCAGCTTAGGAAATCACTAGAAGTAATATTAACACAGCCATGTTAGTCTAAGGCGATATTACTAATATGAGACAATAGCATCACCGTACTAAGCACCGTTAAGCAATGTAAGCTTAATTAAAAGAAAATGAAAGAACTCGTAAGTATTAATATAAAACAATAGTATTACTTTCATCATAACCCAATTACTTAAAGAGTTGCTTTAGTCCACAAGTTAGTCAACTAAAATAGTTAATTACATAATAATAGCGTTAACGTTAATTCCCAATCAAATAGTTAAGTACATAATAGTAGCGTTAACGTTAATTCGCAATCAAATAGTTAAGCACATAATAGTAGCGTTAACGTTAATTCCCAATCATATAGTTAAGCACATAATAGTAGCGTTAACGTTAATTCCCAATCAAATAGTTAAGCACATAATAGTAGCGTTAACGTTAATTCCCAATCAAATAGTTAAGCACATAATAGTAGCGTTCACGTTAATTCCCAATCACATATCTCACTAACCAACATAACGTAAGTGTTTACACCGAACACACTTAACACACACTTATATAATCTGACTGACAGTCACAATCCCATTATAATACTTCACCCCGTCTTCCTCCAGCTGCAAGTTCACCTTCCCCAACTCCAAATGAGACTGATTTGAATGCCCACTACTCGGGTCTTATATACTAAACAATGATGGTGTAGGAATGAATCAGGAGGCGGGGGGTGGTGCCCGCTCCAATCACAGCTCCTCGAGTTGCATAGCAGGTGCATGGTCCAATGGAGTCTCCTGGCGTCTATCATACGTCATAGCGTCGGGTCATCGAAGTAGTTTGCAGGGTCCCCTATGACGTACGCAGGTGTGAAGGCTTGTTTGCTGGTATGCGGGCGAGCTGGTTTCCCACTCGCTAGTTCGCTAGTCTGCTTCGCCGCTTGGGTAGTTTGACTCCTTCAACTCTAATTCTAACTCTTAAATTAACATACAGGGCTCCGTATGTCAGAATATATATATAATAATAAAATTATGTATATATATATATATATATCCCTCTTACGACTGCCGACAATTGTAATTTGTTTGAGAGTGAGAAGATAGTCGAAATGAGTTGGAAATTAATACAAATCAAGGTCGGGAACACGAGCCCAAGAGGATGTTGGACACAGGCACACACAACATAAATGATGATCACACACACACACACACACACATACACACACACACCCCAACTTCCTCCCCACAATCCTCCCTTCCCAAAACTTATTCCAGAAATTCAATTAAACAAGTAGCCCTCCCCTAATACCCTAAGGACAGTTACCAGCCCATGACCACCCTCATACAATATGCTCACCCCCACCAACCTATCCCCCAATATATATAGATAAAGATTATTAAGCAAAACTAGGGGATTCGGAGAAGCCGAGACTGAAGACTGAAAACGTTGTGTGTGTACAGAGTACGGTTTTAAACTAATTTTAAAATAGACAGTTTTCAATGATGCGGCCAAACTATTCCACCAATTTCTATTCTTTTGGTATCAAAACGTTTAGAATTGCGAGCCTCATCCAACTACACACAAATGGCTTTGATCATCTGCGTAGTTTTCAAGATATGGATTTTTAAGTGTATTTCAAGTTTTTTTCAAGATTGCCATAAGAAACCCCACGTGAAAAGCAAAACCTTTTCCATAACATTTGTGGAGCATTAGTAGTGGAGTCCATAATACTAAAGCCCAATCATTTCCTATGAGTGGGAGAGACGGTATTTAAGTTTGAAAATTTTCGGGAAACCAGCTGCCACGGACCTGTTTGGCCGCCATTTTAGATGTTTAACTTACCAAAAGTTGACCAATACATAAACGCACCTTGTGTGAAAGTCTGGTCCCGATCCGAAAAGCGGTTCCGAAGTTATTGCGTAAAAACCGGCGTACACAAATAATTTGGAAGAATAAGAAAATTTAACGATTACAATAGGGGTTCCCCGCTAGGGCTCGAACCCCTAATCATAAAAAAATAATTATAATAATAATAAGAATAATAATAATAATAATAACAATAACTATAACAATAACAACAACAACTAAATCTGCCAGCCTCCAAGAACAGCGCCCTAACCATCCCCACCGCAATTGCTGCCTTGTGGGGCTTCTTGATTACTGTACACGGGTAATTATTATTCACACTCGGGAATTGTTCAAGGTGGTGTAATTTGTGAGATTGAGTCAGAAATAGAAGGTGCTACCGGGATGTATATATTTGTTTACGGTAATGCTCTCTCTCTCTCTCTCTCTCTTTGTCTTTCGTATATTTCTTACAATTTTGACATCAATGCCTGGTTTCTTAATTAGAGATCCTTTAGAATGTATGTTGAGGACAATATGTAAATATGACGTAATGTTGAAGAATGAAATACGTACCTCGTCTTAATCCTTTCAGTATTCGATGACGTCCTTCTTTATTCTATCATGGCTTTTATTTGATGATATTTTTTCAGATTTTGAAGGGATTTTGGAAGTCAGAGGGTTATTCGAGATATAATATACCTGTTCTGCTTCCTAGAGGCACATAATAGAATCGTCTAATGATAGCCAAATTAAGCTGTTAAAAGCGCGTTATGATCCTCAAGGGGTTCTATATACCAGATCTGCCAAATACAAACCATTATATAAATAATACGCAACATTCCAGGTACAAAATGCATGGCTTGTCTTTCTTTACAATGTGAATGGTATATATATATATATATATATATATATATATATATATATATATATATATATGTATATGTATGTATGTATGTATGTATATTGTATTTTTACAGCATCGACCGCCAAACGTTTTTTTTTAACGTTTAGGCATGTAAGTAATTGACTGTCAAGAGTGGCACAGACTAATCCCAATGTAACACCAGAACTTTTAATTGTAAGTATCTTAAGAGCTGCTGTATCCAAGTGAAATTGTATACTGTACTAAACTGTTTAAAATTAATTCAGATGTGCAGGCTCTCTCTCTATATGTCTTTCTCTCCTGCTTTCCCTCAAGGGACTGGAGTTATCGCAGAAAGGCTCCAGTCCTGACGTTATTCTTGACTTACAGTTTGCTGGCTTAATAATCCAATAGGGTTGATAGCCTCCGAAGCCCTATTATAACTAAGTAATTCCCCCCCCCCCCCCTCTCCCTCTCCCTCTCTCTCTCTCATACACCCAAGTGATTAGTAGGAGCGAGAAGCGGAGAAGAGGGAAACCAAACGAGGTTCAATACAAGAGCAGCGATGAAGAAGAAGCAAGATACGGTAAGAAAATTAAGAATGCCCATAGCCTCCCCCCCCGCAACACTAGCAGACACGGCAGAGCCTCCTCAAAATGCAGCAAGACAGGTGAGGTCGGGGACCCCAACGAGCACACACCCCACATGCAACGGATGCAGCCATAATGCTCCTACATACAGAAGAACAGGTGAGGTTAGTGCTGTAAATACAAATTCATGGAGACCTAGGCCCAGAGCTGAATACAGGGGCACCGATATTAGGAGGAAAAGAATGGAAGTATGCAATTTCTACCTAAGAAATGAATGCCGATATGGAGTAGTGGGCATGGGATGCAAACAAGACCACCCAAAAATATGTGCAAAATTCATGAAGCACGGGCGGGATGAAAGAATCGGTTGCAAGCGTGGATGGAAGTGCATCGACTACCACCCATATGTATGCAGAATCTCACTCAACAAAAGGGCATGTACTATGAGAGACTGCAATCTTCCACACAACAAGGGAACCAAAATACTGACGCCCAGAAACAACGTCAACAAACCAAGGGAACACGCTACAGGACACATTCAAAGGGAATTTGCTTACACACCAACTCATGAGGAAAAAATAGAAAGCCAACGCAATGCTCTCAGAAGCTGGCCAACCATCCAGCAAACTCACAAGGTCAGACCAGCAGCGGTACACACGGCTATGCCCGACCAAGGTGCTTTTTTAGAGGTAGTAATGGGACGTCTTCTGGAGGTGGAAAATCGGTCTCAAGTGATAATGGAGAGATTCCTAGCCCAAACCGAGGGGCCAGACATGAACCACAGAGGAAGGTGCAACTACCACTAACTAGTTTTTTTGAGGGCAACATCAGAGGACTTTACCCACGAAACAATCAATGTAAAGTCCCTATTTTGGAAGAAATTGCAGAGGAAGACAACTCAATTTTTCTAGCCCTCACAGAAACACACCTGAACGAAAACATTTTGGATGCAGAGATCAATATCCATAATTTCACTCTATTCAGAGCCGACAGAGAGGACAGAAGCCACGGAGGAGTAACACTCTACCTAAGGGAGGATATGGCTGCAAATACCGAAACTTTAGTTGCATTCTCAAACGGCACAACAGAGCTACTAGCAGTACACATAAGACAAACCGACATGCTCATCATAATTTTGTACCGACCTCCAAACACCACAGGGGAAATTTTCAAGGAGGTCACAGAGAAAATACAATCACTCCTACAAAATCTTCCAACTCCCGCTACAGATGTCATCATCACAGGAGATTTCAACCTGCCCATCATCAATTGGGCAACCATGAAAATAGATGGAGGAACCAGGGATGAAAAACAGCAAGCCAAGGAGCTAATGACTATCATGGACACTGCATACATGAAGCAATACATCGAGGAACCTACAAGAGGCAACAACACACTGGACTTACTATTTGGCAACAACTTCCACCTGGTACACTCGTACGAAACTGTAAAAACTATAATGTCCGACCACAGCCTCATCAAAGTTAGAACCCCCACACCAGCCGCCACACCACCAAGAAGATGTCAACAGGAATCAAGCCAAATACCCTGCACCTCTCTGAAAGATCTCAACTTCTACAGCAAAGATATAGACTGGGACAGACTGAGAGCAGAACTGGCAGGAACTGATTGGAGGGCACTATTCGAAGATAAAAACGTCGACGAAACTCTCAGTATCCTCCAGAAACAATGCCTGGAGACCTGTAAAAACACCATACCACCCAAATCAAGCAGGAAGCAGATCAAGCAGATTCCCAGAGATAGAAAAATACTAATGAAGAAAAGGACGTACTTGAGAGCCAAGCAAAGGAAGACCAGCTATGCGCACAATATCACCAAACTACAAGAAGAGCTCGATGAAGTTGAACGTAAACTCATCCAGTCACACCAAGAGCAAAGAACACGCGAAGAACTCCAAGCAGTTGCAAACATACGAGTAAATAGCAAATTCTTCTATGCATACGCAAAAAGGAGACTCAGGAACACCTCAACAATAGGACCACTTGCAAAACCTACGGGCGAACTTGAGAGTGACCCAACCGAAATGGCCAAGATACTCAAACAGCAGTATGAAAGTGTCTTCAGCCCGCCAAATGAAGACAAGAAAATCGAGAATGCAACGACTTTCTTTGGCAACGATCCAGGGACACCACATCAACTCTCCTCGGTAACAGTATCAACAGAGGACATAATAGCAGCCATCGACAAGATTGGACCAAACTCTGCGGCAGGACCAGACGGCTTTCATGCCCAACTGCTAAAAAACTGCAAACATCAGCTAGCCCTGCCTCTAAAACTGCTGTGGAGCAAGTCCCTCCAAACTGGATATGTACCACAATCCCTAAAAGAAGGTAATGTCACACCAATACACAAAGGGGGTAGTAAAGGCATAGCCAAAAATTACAGACCAGTGGTGCTGACGTCACATCTTATTAAAATCATAGAAAGAACAATACGAGCTAAGATGGTCAGCTTCCTGGAAGATAACGAGGCGTTCAACGAGGGGCAACATGGCTTTAGAAAAGGCCGCTCCTGCCTCTCACAACTACTATCACACTACGACAAAATCCTACAGGATATTCAAGACGGAGAAAATGTAGACGTCATATATCTAGATTTCGCCAAAGCTTTTGACAAGGTGGACCATGGGATCCTTCTACATAAACTCAAATCACTGGGAATAGGGGGAGACCTTGGAAGATGGCTCCACAGCTTCATCACCAACAGAAAACAAAGAGTCACGGTTCAAGGAAGCCTATCAGAAGCAGGTTGGGTCATCAGCGGAGTACCACAAGGATCAGTACTGGGACCTCTCCTATTCCTCATCATGATAGGAGACATCGACAGGGACCTGGAACACTCAACAGCCACATCGTTTGCAGACGACACCAGACTCATGAAGAAAATCACCTCACAACATGATGCTCAGCTACTACAACAAGACTTGGACAAAATCCTGAAGTGGGCAGAAGAAAACAACATGGCCATAAACGGAGACAAGTTCGAGCTTCTAAGGTACGGGAACAAGAGAGCACTACAAAACGACACCAACTACAAAAGTGGACAGCAAGAAATTACCGCCAAGGACACAGTGAAGGACTTGGGAGTAAATATGAGCAGTGACGCCACTTTTTCCCAGCATATTACCAAAGCCACAACAACAGCAAAACAAATAGCAGGCTGGATCCTGAGAACCTTCCACACAAGATATGAGAGGTGTATGCTAACACTGTGGAAGTCACTGGTCCTACCACGACTGGAGTACTGCTCCCAGCTCTGGTCTCCCCAAAAAGTAGGAGAAATAACAGAAATTGAAGCCACCCAGAGGACATTCACCAGTAAAATCCATGGGTTTCAACACTTTAACTACTGGGAGAGACTTAAGGAGCTGCAGCTGTATTCACTTCAAAGACGTAGGGAGAGATACATCATCATCTACGTCTGGAAGATTTTGGAAAAAAAGGTACCAAATCCAAACATCCAAGAGACTCAGCACCAAAGGCGAGGGAGGCTGTGCTATGTGAGGACTACGCCGGGATCAACACAAAAAATCAAATCCCTGATCCATCACAGCTTTACATACAATGGAACCAGACTGTTCAACTGTATACCAGCCCCTCTCAGGAACATGACCGGGGTGTCTCCAGACACCTTCAAGAAACACTTGGACATGTGGCTGGCCAAAATACCGGACCGGCCACCAACACCAGGATACCCCAGCACCAACTCCAACCGACTTCTGGAATGGAGAGTGGAAGAAAGGGAGCTGCCTGGTCGCAGTGGAGCCCCAGCTCAACTGTGTCACTAACGGACGGAATACAACTAAGTGTAAGTGTAAGTGTAATGGTGCGAATCAGACGAAGGATGAAGAAAGGAGAGTGACGACACGTGGAGAGAAGCAGGGTGAGGAAGCAGCGCGTGGAGAAGAGAGAGATGGGAACGTGGAGAGGCTAGGAGAGGGGGCAGCACAGGGTGAGGTGAGACCAGGAACTACCGAGGATATGGCAGGGAAGCGGCCTAGACTTCTCTTCCCCCATGATTTGAAAATTACCTTCCAAGAGAAAGTACTGTGGGCGGTCAAACTAGGGAGGGAGCAAAAAGCAGTAGAAGTATTAACAACAGAGGGGTACAATAGAGTCACACTCAAAGTTCCTGACGACAGCGAGAAATACACGAAGGCAATTATATTCAACTATCCGGTGTGGCTTGACCCTACGTATATCCTGGACGATTCACGATTTGTATGGGAAAAGCGCAATAAAATAAAAGGGGAAGACCGATCACAAATAGTAGCGCTTGTGAAAGGGGAAATGCCCGAACAAATATTTGTGACAGGCATAGGTAACAAATATTTATCCCCATGCAAAGAACAGGTCGACCTATGCCTGAACTGCAGTAGATGGGGCCATAAAGCTTGGTCCTGCCAGGCGGATGCAAGGTGCAGATTTTGTGGTAGAGGACATCCCTCTGCCAAATGTAGAGACAAAATAAATAATGACATCAGAGTGGTGCCTTACTGTTGTAACTGTGGGGGGGGGGGGGAACACAACGCGTGGTCGTTCCAGTGTTCAAAGAAACCTGGGAGTAACGGTGGCCGTGACCTTGGCCGTGACATATCCCATATACGCTACCAGGAGGGGGAGACATACCAACACCAGGGGGCGTCCCATCAACCACGCTACCATCAACCACCGCCGCCACCTGATCACGAAAACCCATGGATTGGAGGAAGACGTTCTGACCCAAAGACAGGGGCAATACCTAAACAGCTTCCTCAAACACAAGGGTCAAGTGGTAGGGACCATGAAAGGAGGAGACCAAGGGTACCAACAGCTGACGACCGAGACCCCTCACCAGCCAGCCAGAGTAGCAGTACCAACCCCACACAGGTGAGCCAACTTAACCACTTAGAGGAGGCCAGGTGGCAGGAAACAAAGGAAATGTTCAAGTTTATCCGTGAGTTGGGAAACAGAATAGAAAACCTAGAAAAAACAGTAAATAAAATTACAAGAAAAACAGTAAATGGCGACAACAAAGTGGGAGAAAGTGAAGTGGAAATCAAAACAGTAAATGGTGACAACAAAGTGGGAGAAAGTGAAGTGGAAATCAAAACAGTAAATGGCGACAACAAAGTGGGAGAAAGTGAAGTGGAAATCAAAACAGTAAATGGCGACAACAAAGTGGGAGAAAGTGAAGTGGAAATCAAAACAGTAAATGGCGACAACAAAGTGGGAGAAAGTGAAGTGGAAATCAAAACAGTAAATGGCGACAACAAAGTGGGAGAAAGTGAAGTGGAAATAAAAACAGTAAATGGTGACTACAAAGTGGGAGAAAGTGAAGTGGAAATCCTAAGACCAGAAAAACATAATAACACCGGAAATCAGAAAATGGTGGAAACCAAAACCCAGGACACAGTAACTACAGAAAATGGAATAACTTGTGAAGTAAATATAAAAGGGAAAGAAGTGAAATTGAAACAACATAAATTTATGGAGAATGGGCTAAGCAGCGTAGGACAAATTCTTGCAAAACACGGTAATAATGAAGAAATAAAGAAAACGTGGTAGAGGGGTGGACAGAAATCCAAGCATGCTTAGATAACTTTGCTAAATATATGGAAGGGCTGACTGTTGGATCAATGGACATTGATCACCATAATGGATCATAAACATCTAAACATAATATCATGGAACGTGAATGGCTTAGGTGGTCGAATGTACGATGTTCATTATTATGTAACAAAGTTCGACACTGACGTAATTCTTCTCCAGGAAACTTGGGATAGGAATGGTAGTATAATAAAACTCAATTGGTATAAACTATATCAATTATTTTCAGATGATAATATAAGGGGAGTTTCCACATATGTAAAAAATTCCATACCCTCAGAATTAATAGAGGCGCCCATTAAATCAGAGGGGATCGAAACAGTCTCAGTAAAACTATATTCAAAAGAAGGGACCCTTAATATCGTTAACGTATATATATCACAAAACTGTTTTCATGCTAGTGCTCTGCCTGATAGTTTGTATAATGGGGTTACTCTTGTCGCTGGGGACTTAAACGCTAGATATAATGAATTTGAATTCGACGGGAAAATAAATACGAATGGTAGAAGATTTTATCAATTTGTACAAGATTACCAAGACATTAAATTACTAGGATCGGAAGAAGCAACCCATATTAAGGGAGGGAGACTCGACTACGCTTTTATACTAAATGGACAAGGGCTGGATGGAAGCTGCGTAGTAGAGACTGAACTACTCAGTGATAATTTTGCTCTTGATATTGAAATTCCACTAGGGAAACTAGCTTTCGGGGCCAATAGAAAAAAAAACTAAGGCTTCCAAAAGACGATATACAAAACTTTATTGAATATATTAAAAAATGGTACAGTAATTATCATCCTACATCAATTGAATCTTTCTTTGAAGACATGATTAAATTTATAGAAACCTCATTAAGCCGTAATGTTCAGACGACAAAGAAAAGAAAACGGCCGAACAATAATAAATATGCCCACGATAAAGTCCTCCAAGGATGGAACAAAATGCTCAAGGTCGCGCATAGAAAATGGGTAAACGATGGAAGGGAGGACGAAGCAAAAAACACGTTGCTGGAGACAGCAAAAATTTGCGGGGAAGCTAGAAAAGAAATTAGAAGGGAGTATTGGACGAAATTTACAAATAATATCGGAAATAGTAAAAATATTGGTGATATTTGGAAAGAGGTTAAAAAAGTTAAAGGAAAGAAAATCGATAATGTGGCACACCCGACTCCTGAAAAATTCGCTAACGAGCTAATGAAGAAATGGTCACTCGCGTCAAGCAAAGACAGTATACCTCAGGAAATCAAAGAGGCAGTAAATAAATGGGAAGGGGACAGGAGAGAAGTCATTATTAACGCTTTAAATACAGGGGATAACACTGATGTAATGTTTACTAGGGATGAACTACTTCGAGCTATTAAACATGGGAAATGTACAGCCCCTGGGGAGGACGGAGTAACCTATGATATACTAAACTGTTTGGCAAGCATTGATAATGGTCCACTACTTGATCTATTCAATATGAGTTATCAAGAGGGTCGATTACCCCGAGCATGGAAAACTGCTATCATTATTCCTATCCCTAAGCCTGGAGGAGGATTTAGGCCAGTCTCTTTAACATCTTGTTTTTGCAAAATGATGGAAAGAATGCTTTTAGAAAGATTGCAATATGTTATAGGAGGAAAATTAAGTAATAATTTATATGGGTTCATCAAAGGTAAAGGAACTACTGATGCCGTCATCGAGTGCCTATCACATGATGCTGACTACTGCAGGGCATTTGTCGATCTCAAGGGTGCATTCGATAAAGCCAACGGAGAAATTATACTGCATGAACTAGCAGGTATGGGGGTGTCAGGGAGGATGCTTCATTGGATAGGAGACTATGTACATGGCCGAAGGGCTAAAGTCTCTTATCAAGGAGCATTGTCTGAAGAAGGTAGTTTGGACTTAGGGACACCACAGGGTGGGGTACTAAGTCCAATGTTGTTCAATGTACTATTGAATAGACTTGCAAGTCTAAAATTAGCCGATGGGGTTAAAATTAGAATTTATGCAGACGATATTATGCTACAAAGCAAAACGGTTGATAAAATGCAACAGGCGCTGACTAAATTTGGGAAGTTAACACAGGAACTAGGAATAATAGTAAATGAAGATAAAACAAAATTTAAATGTCTAGCAAGAACTGACAAGCAACTAACAATAAATAACATGAATATAGAAAGAGTAAATAGTTATAAGTACTTGGGTATGTATGTGGGTTATACAGCAGAAGCTAAAGAAGCTGAGGTGAATTATATAACTACACAATGTAAGGCACGAATGCAACCCTTGAGAGCCTTAGCTTGGAGTGGTAACGGTGTCGGTGTTCCTGTACTAAAAATGATGTACATTTGTACTATTAGGTCAGTCATTGAATATGCCAGTCCTGTCCTTTTTCGCCTTGATGAAGGAAGGTTCGATAAACTTGAAAAAATACAAAACGAGGCTATGAGAATTATTTTAAACTGCCCTAAAAATGCAATGATTGATGCAATGAAGCTTGAAACAATGCTACCGAGCATTAAACATAGAGTAGAACAAACTAATATTGTAGCAGCAATTAGACATGTAAGAATAAAAGGTGGCAACGAACTACTGAAAGACATAAAGGACTGCATAAATAATACTCGCACCTTCTGGAGACAAGGCAAACAAGGATATATGAAACATTTGGTGAACAAAATACAACATTATGATTTAATAAACAACTGTATTAATTACGAAAACAAACAACCTATCCCACCATGGGAGGAGAAAGACGTAATTTTAGATATTATGCCATTACAAAAGAAAAAGAACATGTATGATACAATAGAATTAAGAAACATTTATGAAGAGAGAATAAACAAAAAGTACACTGGTAAAGTAGCACATATTTATTGTGATGGGTCGGTAATGGAAAATGGTAGGGCAGGTTGTGGGATTTTAATTAGAGATTACAGGCAAGATTCCAACATGTGGCTAGAAACAGAATATAATTAGGC
This sequence comes from Paralithodes platypus, assembly GCA_032716605.1. Lineage (NCBI taxonomy): Eukaryota > Metazoa > Arthropoda > Malacostraca > Decapoda > Lithodidae > Paralithodes > Paralithodes platypus. Next base: position 5,289,690 of record CM064578.1, on the reverse strand, counting down.
TAAGCGATAATATATCATCAACTCAGGCTGAATTGTATGCGATATTATATGGACTTAAAGAAATCGAAGGAGGAGAAGGGGATGTAAGCTTCTTTGTTGACAGCAGAGGGGCTCTGGACTCCCTAAACTGTAAAATACCAGTATACGAAAATATTGTTATCCAATGCCGGAATATTGTACATCAACTCCAATTAAAAGGGAGAAAAATTGTGTTCTCATGGATACCATCACATACAGGGATTACCTATAATGAAAAAATTGATATAATAGCTAAAAATGCTACTGAAAAAATGGAAATTGATGTACAATGTACCCTATCTTTGAAACAGGTAAAAAACAAAATAAAGAAATGTCAAGAAGTAAAAAGCTAGAGATATCGAGTGTAAGTATATAACCAGGCCTAGTGCATCATTACATGCATCATTACAGAGAGGTGGTAGATAAAACTAAATTCAAGTATGGGAATGTTACAAGTAAGTGGAAAGATTCTGTATGTACTAAGTTAAGACTAGACTACAAATATTACTGGGAATTAGGCATTAATACTGCAGAGAAGGATAGGAGTTGTAGGCTGTGCAATAGGCCAAGATCTCACACCCTTCAACATTGTATACTGCAATGTATAACTTTAATAAAATATAGAAATAATACAATTGAAAATGTAACTAAACAGATAATATGGATGTTCAACAGTGGAACTATGTACAACCTTTTAAAAGAATGTAAAATTATAAAACATATAATTTGATGTGTAGCTATGCTCTTCAACTAAACACATGTACATTCTAGTGGTGCCTTAAGCCACTTTCACACATTCACGATGTTGGTCCCGATGTACCCCGTGGTACACAAATTGGTACATCGGCAGAGACAGTGACAGGATGTACGCGTTTGACGACGAAGCCTCGACGGTGACACGTCGTAGCCACGCTGGGCAAGATGGTACCACGGTTGCAACACGACGGCGCCACGTCAATGCTGTAACGGTCAAAATTTTGGTCAAAACCGTACCCCGACGTACCCCGACGTGGCACGTGGGGAACACGACGAGGGGCGATGGACTAATGATGGTGACACGTGGCCGTCCCGACGAGGACGACGCCACAACGTCAGGCAGCCTGACAGATATCATCAATACATATGGTGTTAAAGCCACTTTCACACATTCACGATGTTGGTCCCGATGTGCCCCGATTTGAATATCGGGACACAACGTGGTGCAATCCCCAACGTGTGTCGGGGTCGTCGGGGAGCGTCGTGTTAACCGCGGTGCGGGACGTGGCAAATCAGGCTTGGCCACAAAAGGTTTGGATTTGTTCAAAAATTTCGCACATGGACTTTTGGCGTGGTTTCATCGGGTAACGTCGGGTACAACGTGTCGATGGCGTGGGTCTCGCGTGTCTGCATCCGGTTTCATCGGCATCGACGTGGCGGCGTCGGGGTATAAATAGTTATAATATACTACAGTAAAAGTCATGTAATCCGAATGGCAGCGGACCGACAGTGCTTCGGATTAGTGGAGTATTCTGACAACACTATAAATACGCACATGATGAATAAATAAAGACCTGATATGGTATACGGTAGGCCTATACCGTATAATTATACCGTATATAATATTCCATAATCAACTTATATTAAACGAGTTAATAAGTTCAAATAAAAAGTCAGTGTACCGGTATGATTACCGAAACACGTGTGTGTTAATTGTTGAGTGAGTGTGTGTGCGTGTGTGTGTGTTATTGTTCTTGTGTGGCTATATCGACCGCCACTGATACACGGTATGCAATAAATGTTATTATAATTATGCTCTATGGAATTGAATTTCATTTTACCTAATACAGTAGTGTTTATAATAGTAAAAGCCAAAGGAAATACTAAGTGTTATTGATTAATTTAACACAAGGTAGTGTTTGTGTGGGTGGATGGGTTTAGATAGAGGAGATTGTTCCTGTGTTTTCGACGATTCCATCCTTACATAAGCTATGTTTATATCGATCCTTTTGCACAAGATTGGTTTATATCAATACATTTTACCTTCCACAATTAGAGAAAATATTATTCATTACGAAGTGTAGCCTACCTGTGGATATTAAACGCACTGTTATATTATATACTATATGAGATATACTGGTATCGGTATATCGTTTTTTTTATCGTTATTTTTATTTTCATACTAAATCACAGCAATTTGTTCCGCTGAACATGATGGCGGTGTTTAGAATATGCTGTCATAAATATTGGATTTTATAGAAATAAATCTATAACGATAGTTTTTTTTTTTATAGAATCCCAGCCGCACCAAAATATTCGCTCTCAATTGGTTTTCACCCATAATAATATTTGTTTTTATTTATTTTTTCTTATGAACGGCAAGAGGAAAGGTTATTATATAAGATTTCAACAAAACAATTAATACAAATAATAATATGTGGAATTTCACCGTAGGTGAAGGTTACTGAAACCATACGAGAGTGATTTGTATGACTCCCCTGTAGCCAGGTAACGTAGGGTGATAGCCAGGCGCATACCAGGTGGGACGGCTTTCCTCCAAAACGTATCGTGCTTCTCCACCAGTGGGCCAACACGTTCAAGCAGCTCTCCGAACATGGCTTTATCCACCAGCAGGAAATTTTTGTAGGCGCTGGTGTCTTCCACAGCCAACTCCTTCAGCAGGTTGTCATAATGGCCGTACTGCCCTCGCCTCAACAGCCACTTCCGGGTCCAGACCTGCCTTCTCCGTATCCTGGGTGGCCCCTGGGCATCCTGCACATTCTGCATGGCTCTGTACAGGGCAACATCTAATCTTGCCTGATGTGCTGCCAGATCTACCTGCAGCTGCAGGACCTCAGTTCATCCATGGTGTAGGGTAGGGCGAGTGGTGCTGACGTGTGGCCGTGGCTTGGCAGGTGTGTAGAGTGAGGTACAGGTACCAGAACCGGCCCCTTTTATATCAAATTGTATCTGTCACCCCGTCTGTCGGTGTTCGTCGGTGTTCATCGTGTCACGCTGGTAACACCATCGTAAGTCCATTCCCCCTCGTCGTCTTCCCCTCGTGCCACGTCAGGGTACGGTTTTGACCGGTCGGGGTACGTTTATGACCAGAATTTGGACCGTTAGGGCATTGACGTGGCGCCCTCCTGTTGCCACCGTGGCACCATCTCCCCCGTCGTGGCTACGACGTGTCACCATCGAGGCTTCGTCGTCAAACGCGTACATCGTGTCACTGTCTCTGCCGATGTCCCAATTTGTGTACCTCGGGGTAAATCGGGACCAACATCGTGAATGTGTGAAAGTGGCTTAAGCCACTTTCACACATTCACGATGTTGGTCCCGATGTGCCCCGATTTGAATATCGGGACACAACGTGGTGCAATCCCCAACGTGTGTCGGGGTCGTCGGGGAGCGTCGTGTTACCCGCGGTGCGGGACGTGGCAAATCGGGCTTGGCCACCAAAGGTTTGGATTTGTTCAAAAATTTCGCATGATGTACTTTTGGCGTGGTACCGTCGGGTACAACGTGTCGATGGCGTGGGTCTCGCGTGTCTGCATCCGGTTTCATCGGCATCGACGTGGCGGCGTCGGGGTATAAATAGTTATAATATATTACAGTAAAAGTCATGTAATCCGAATGGCAGCGGACCGACAGTGCTTCGGATTAGTGGAGTATTCTGACAACACTATAAATACGCACATGATGAATAAATAAAGACCTGATATGGTATCGGTAGGCCTATACCATATATACCGTATATAATATTCCATAATCAACTTATATCAAACGAGTTAATAAGTTCAAATGAAAAATCAGTGTACCGGTATGATTACCGAAACACATGTGTGTTAATTGTCGAGTGAGTGTGTGTGCGTGTGCGTGTGTGTGTGTTATTGTTCTTGTGTGGCTATATCGACCGCCACTGATACACGGTATGCAATAAATGTTATTATATTTATGCTCTATGGAATTGAATTTCATTTTACCTAATACAGTAGTGTTTATAATAATAAAAGCCAAAGGAAATACTAAGTGTTATTGATTAATTTAACACAAGGTAGTGTTTGTGTGGGTGGATGGGTTTAGATAGAGGAGATTGTTCCTGTGTTTTCGACGATTCCATCCTTACACAAGCTATGTTTATATCGATCCTTTTGCACAAGATAGGTTTATATCAATACATTTTACCTTCCACAATTAGAGAAAATATGATTCATCACGAAGTGTAGCCTACCTGTGGAGATTAAACGCACTGTTATATTATATCCTATATGAGATATACCGGTACCGGTATATCGTTTTTTTATCGTTATTTTTGTTTGCATAATAAATCACAAAACAAATTTCCGCTGAACATGATGGCGGTGTTTAGAATATGCTATCATCAATATTGGATTTTATAGAAATAAATCTATAACGATAGTTTTTTGTTTTTATAGAATCCCAGCCGCCAAAATATTCGCTCTCAATTGGTTTTCACCCATAATAATTGTTTTTTTTTAATTACATTTTTTATGAAAGGCAAGAGGAAAGGTTATTATATAAGATTTCAACAAAACAATAAATACAAATAATAATATGTGGAATTTCACCGTAGTTCAGTCCGCCCGTACTTTCCCTCCCCATCTCAGTTGGTTTTCACCCATAATAATTGTTTGTTGTTATTTTAAAAAAAATATGAACGGCAAGAGGAAAGGTTATTATATAAGATTTCAACAACAAAATAAATTAAAATAATAATATGTGGAATTTCACCGTAGGTGAAGGTTACTGTTCAGTCCGCCCATACTTTCCCTCCCCATTTTCACCGATAAAATATGGGACAATGAATATTCTGTAAGCAAGTGATATATTGGATTTTTCATTAGCTTTCTAACGGTACATACATGGCCTATGTACGATCAAAACTTTTATTTTTCCTGAATATTTTTGGTCCGTCGCCGCTGTCACCCACTGGTAAATATTTTCGCTTCACTTCATGGTCTATTTTCATATAGGCCTAATTTAACGTTCGATACAGTTTTTAGATATTAATTTCGTATACCGGCAATGAATACATATTGTTATTTACGAAGAACCAGCTCTCTACGACAAAAACTTGATTTTATATAAAAAATTCATACGCCTATACCTTACAAAGAAATAAATTTGACCTTATCTTACCTTAAACTTGACCGTTGAACGTAATACCTTTAACACCATATGTATTGATGATATCGGTCAGGCAGCCTGTCCCTGACGTTGTGGCGTCGTCCTCGTCGGGTCGGCCACGTGTCACCATCATAAGTCCATCGCTACTCGTCGTGTTCCCCGCGTGCCACGGCGGGGTACGGTTTTGACCTGAATTTTGACCGTTACAGCATTGACGTGGCGCCGTCGTGTTACAACCGTGGTACCATCTGGCCCGGCGTGGCTACGACGTGTCACCGTCGAGGCTTCGTGTCAAACGCGTACATCCTGTCACTGTCTTTGCCGATGTACCAATTTGTGTACCTCGGGGTACATCGGGACCAACATCGTGAATGTGTGAAAGTGGCTTTAACCTTCACCTACGGTGAAATTCCACATATTATTATTTTTATTTATTGTTTTGTGGAAATCTTATATACTAACCTTTCCTCTTGCCGTTCATAAAAAATGTAATTAAAAAAATTATTATTATGGGTGAAAACCAATTGAAAGCGAATATTTTGGTGCGGCTGGGATTCTATAAAACAAAAAACTATCGTTATAGATTTATTTCTATAAAATCCAATATTGATGATAGCATATTCTAAACACCGCCATCATGTTCAGCGGAAAAAATTGGTGTGATTTATTATGCAAATAAAAATAACGATAAACAAACGATATACCGGTACCGGTATATCTCATAATATAGTATATAATATAATTGTGCGTTTAATCTCCACAGGTAGGCTACACTTCGTGATGAATCATAATTTCTCTAATTGTGGAAGGTAAAATGTATTGATATAAACCTATCTTGTGCAAAAGGATCGATATAAACATAGCTTGTGTAAGGATGGAATCGTCGAAAACACAGGAACAATCTCCTCTATCTAAACCCATCCACCCACACAAACACTACCTTGTGTTAAATTAATCAATAACACTTAGTATTTCCTTTGGCTTTTACTATTATAAACACTACTTTATTAGGTAAAATGAAATTCAATTCCATAGAGCATAATTATAATAACATTTATTGCATACCGTGTATCCGTGGCGGTCGATATAGAGAACAATAACACACACACACTCACTCGACAATTAACACACACGTGTTTCGGTAATCATACCGGTACACTGATTTTTCATTTGAACTTATTAACTCGTTTGATATAAGTTGATTATGGGATATTATATACGGTATATACGTTATAGGCATACCGTATACCATATCAGGTCTTTATTTATTCATCATGTGCGTATTTATAGTGTTGTCAGAATACTCCACTAATCCGAAGCACTGTCGGTCCGCTGCCATTCGGATTACATGACTTTTACTGTAATATATTATAACTATTTATACCCCGACGCCGCCACGTCGATGCCGATGAAACCGGATGCAGACACGCGAGACCCACGCCATCGACACGTTGTACCCGACGTTACCCGACGGTACCACCCCAAAAGTACATCGTGCACATTTTTTGAACAAATCCAAACCTTTGGTGGCCAAGCCCGATTTGCCACGTCCCGCACCGCGGGTAACACGACGCTCCCCGACGACCCCGACACACGTTGGGATTGCACCACGTTGTGTCCCGATATTCAAATCGGGGCACATCGGGACCAACATCGTGAATGTGTGAAAGTGGCTTTACAGGCCACCCTGAGTCAGCGAACCTACGCTCCCAAACCATACTGCTGTATTGTCCTCAATATTCTCGGCTAATGGCTTGATGTACAAGTACCTCTTGATATGCGGCACATCCCTCCTGGAGGACTACTTGCACCTTCCCTCCGAATATTATTTTATGGAAATAAAATAATATGAATCTGAATCTGAATCTATATGGCTGTATGTTTTGGGTGCTGGGGTCTGGTGACTGGGTCACGACGGTTAGGGTCCCTCTAGGATGTTTAAGGAGGGATTAACACAGTCGGGGCTCAGTTGGGGGTCTTGTGGGACAGCATGCGTGTTTAAAAACAAAAAACAATCTGATCAAGGTCTATAACGGTACTCATGTATTTTAGATATGTCTTTATTATAATACTGTATATACTAAACTTAGATAGTGTTAAAAATTATCTTCAATATCAATGTATTACTCATCTAACTATTATATGTAATGACATAGTACCCTCTCACCACGGAAGGGCTCTTGAACGCCCATAAAAAAGCATATAACAGGTACCCGGATGGTATCTTGAACGCCCAGTGGTTGAAAGCCTGTGAGCTTCGTGTGCGAGGCGTCGGTCCGACTCATGTAAACAACAGCCGGCTGGACCGTCGCCCCGCATCTCCGGCCACAAGAAGGAGAGCGTCGCTTGTTCGTGTGTGCCTGTATGTTGTTGTTAAGTATCGAAAAGTGGTGTAAAGTGGCTGTTTTGGCCATAAAGTTATCTCCAATGAAATCATCATCACAGCTCAACCAGTTGACTTAGAGAGCTCTACTTAATGCCATTCTACAGATAAATAACACAGCTACGCTTGGGGATGCGCGGGAATGCGGGAAGCAGTCTGATTAACGAATATACGGTAGCCTAGCCTAGACGTTTTTCGGCCAAAAACACCCGGGTTTCGAGGAATATATATATAATACATAGCCGGGGCTGGAGGGTTAAGCTAGAAATAGGGTGAAGATTGCGTATGCACCTTCGCCCTTTTGATAATGTAACTATGATACTTGTGTAACATTTGTACTTTTCTCAATAAAACAATCAAATCAAATCATATCAAATCTCTCTCTCTCTCTCTCTCTCTCTCTCTCCTTTGAATTTAATACCTATTGTGTTAGCATTTTGGACAATTAAACCGGTTTCTTGGGATTAATTTGCGGGGATATTAATGTTTTGTTGTACCTCATTAACCCTTCTTTAGCGGCGCGCATCATATGTCGAGTGAAAGAAATTTGGACTATGTGGCGGCTCACAACATAAGTCGTGTGGCAATTTCAGCACGTAATGTTGCTGAGAGAGAGAGACAAGTGGTGGCAGGAGAGTAGCGAGCGTATGACTGCTCCAGACCACCGCGGTGGACCAACTGACATGAATCCCACCCTCCTCCACCCTCTCACACTCGCTACATAGTGAATTGTATGGGGAAAGTACCGAATTACATGGTTTTTGCACTCGTGTTGCGCGGTTGTTGCAAGAAAACTAGTGGTCATACAAGGATCGTTGTGGTGTCATTGGAAAGCTCTGTTTATGCCCTTTCAGGGATAGATACTTGTTTTACACTCTGGGTCTTATTTAGGCATGAAAATGATCACGTAAACAGCCCTATTTTGGGTAAAAACACCCCGCTGGTGGCTACATATTATTTACCGCCTAGGCCGCTCTTTAGGTGTTAAGCGGGGAATTTTATGAATGACTATTTTTAATTATATTATTTATAGACGGAGTTCCATTGACATTTTTGTAAGGTTAAACAAATGCTGGATTTGTTGTTGTCGTTGTTGTTGTTTTTGTTGTTGTTGATAGTGATGGTGTTGTTGGTGTTGCTGATAATGTTGTTGTTGTTGTTGTTGGTATTGTTGTTGTTGTGGTTGTTGTTATTGAAGTTGTTAATGTTGTTGTGGTTGTTGATGCGTGTTGCTTGTGGTAGTGTTATTATTGTTATTTATGATACTGGTTTTTGTCGTTTGTGAATAGTGCTTAGTTGTTGTTATTGTTTTGTGTTTGTATTGATGATGGTGGATATAGTGGCAATCTTGTTGTTGCTGTTGTTTGTGTTGACAATGGTGTTGTTGTGTATGATTGTTTAAGAAAATGCTGTTATTGAAGTTGGTGTAATGGTTATGTTGATTTTTGGTTATGTCATTACTGTGGTTGTTGTTAATGGTAGTGGCTATTATCTCGTTAATGTTGTTTGTGTTGTTCTCATGTTTGAAGTTAATCCTATGTTTCTGTTTCTTTGTTTGCTTTTGTTAGTGAATATTGTGTCATTGATATTGTTTATAGTTGATGAAACTGTTTTTTTGTTTCGTTATAACATGGTTGTATTGTTGCTGGTGTTTGTGTCAGTATTGAAATAATGGTGGAATCTACTTCCTTATTAATTTATTTGTATTCTTATTTTTCTGTTTCTGTTATTTCCATTGTTGTTGTTGTTGTTGTTGTTGACGTTTAACCCGCTCAGTACTAGTGTCTTCCTTTAACTATATTCTGGCAATGATTAGACGATTTTATTCAGCTTAGGAAGGACCACTAGCTTCAAACTATCTCGACCAACCCTTTTAACTACCACAGATCCATCTTAATCTGCATAATATCGCATAAATATAGCTAAAATAAAATATAACACGTCGCTGGTACTCAAAAGGTTAAGTAGTTTTATATGCATTTTAAAGGTTACATATGTACTTTGATGTAGTTGCAGTTGTATTTGATATAGTCACCGATTAATTTCGTTCGTTTTTCTTTGCTTAGGTATTTTTTCCGGGTGGGGGTCCCAAGCCCACCGACCCAACCTCTTTAGTCGCCTCTTACGACACGCAGAAGGCACGTGGGGTATATTCTATTCCCTTACCCCCAGGGGGGGAAGTGTGAAAAGGAACAACTTGAGATGGTTCGGCCATAATGGAACGTATGGAAAGCGAGAGAATGACTATAAGTCCAACAGATCTTAACAGGCGGTCCTGCCCGCGGTTACTCCCTTTACATTGGTGCCATATGTATAATTATTTACAACAAAAATATATTATTTTCGGTATTAAGTACCTTAAGTCGGTTTGAAATGCTCAGGCAATTTCTACATGTACAAAAAAACTTTGTTTTTATAATTAATTCGCTTGTTATTAGTAAATACAACGGACATTGTACCCAACTTGGCAACGTAGCTACTGCGACGTTGTCAGGTTTCTGGGCAAAAAACTCCCTCTCAGATTATCCCTTTAAACTATAAAAAAACATGACGTGATATGCGCGCTGCCAGGCGCACGAAATTAGTACTGTCACGTCTAAACTAAATCAGTTCATTCCTGACTTTGCCACCATCCACAATGGAAGCCTCTCCAAATCGCCCCACACACTTGCATAGTCAGGTAAATACTTCCAGAAAGAGAAGGAGCTTGGATGCCCTTTTATTGCCGTAACAAAAGCTACTTCCCGGACAGCTGCAGCCACAAAACTGGGTGAAAGAACAATTTCAAGAATAACGAAAGAAGCAAGAATTAATGAAGAAAACAATAAATCGACCAAAGTTATGTCATCCAAGAAACGACAACGCACAACACCCATTACAAATTTTGTTGATGGATTCAATGAAGGTGTTCTAAGAAGAACAGTGCTCAATTTCTACGAAAGAAAAGAGATTCCCACACTGGAAAAAATCCATGAAGAAATTAAAGAGAACCTTTCTTACCCCGGCAGCCGAGAAACGTTAAGACAGGTTCTCAAGACAATTGGGTTCCAGTATGCAAAGGTTGACGGAAGAAGATTTCTGATGGAACGTAGTGATGTTGTATATGCCCGCTGCAGGTTTTTGGGAGAAATGAGGAAACATGTATCTTCAAACAAAACATTGTCTACCTAGACGAGACTTGGATTAACCAGAATTACACAATTCCTAAATGTTGGGTTGACAACACTTCGGATAAGGCTGTGGGAGTGAAGGTGCCAACAGGGAAAGGAAGCCGATTGATTGTACTCCATGCTGGAACAAAACATGGATTTATTCCCAATGCTTCACTTATCTTCAGGGCAAAAAATGATGGGGACTATCATAATCAAATGAATGCTGTGACTTTTGAAAAATGGTTTGAGCATCAACTTCTCCCAAACATTCTTCAATAATTGTGATGGACAATGCATCATATCACTCTAGAAAAATAGATAAACCCCCATCGTCTTCAAATAATAAAGCCACAATCACAGAATGGTTGCAGAAGAAAGGAGTTAAAGTGTCTACACATCTCCTCAAGGCTGAGCTTCTGCACCTTGTGAAGCAACACACCACAGACGTCAGCTATGTAATTGATAAAATGGCATCAAACCATGGCCATAAGGTTGTGCGCCTTCCCCCGTATCACTGCCAGTACAACCCAATTGAATTAATATGGGCTCAGGTGAAAGGGTATGTGGCAAGGAGGAACACATTCAAGGTCGCCGATTTGGATCCACTCGCCCGTGAAGCAATTGAAAGCATCACAGAGGAAAACTGGACAAAGGCTGTTAAACATGCGGAAAATCTACAAGAAGATGATGCAAACAAAGATGTGGTGATTGATAAATTCATAGATTCTTTCATCATTACTCTCACATCTTCTGATGAGGATTCTGAATAAGATTGTGTATCTTTGAAAAGCATAATATAGAGGAGTAGGCCTCCAGGGGAACCTCTTTAAAAAAAAACGCGCCGAAACTTTTACCTCTTGGGTGGTGTGGAAACAAAGTCAAAATATAAAATGGTAATATATATATGGTATATTTATAATTATATATATATATATATATATATATATATATATATATATTAGAGAGAGAGAGAGCTATATATATAGTAATAATAATTATCTATGCATTCATGTGGGCTACACAGTAATACGGTGATAAGTGCGTTCCCATTCTCACTCATACACAGGGCAAGGTCAATGTACGATCGCGCTAAAAAGTCATGTCCCAGCTGGCATTACGTTTGGCTTGCTCTGTGCTGTATTAATGTCTGTCAGATGTTGAATAGGGTGGGTAAGTGTCGGAACATGTTTGTATAATTTACTCGATATGAAGAAATGAAGCTTAGATATTGCTGATACTAATTATTGATCAAAACATGTATGGTGCCGAGACATCTCTTATTAGCGTGACTGTACCTTGAACAGGGGGAGGTGGAGGGAGGGAGAAAGATATAGCGAGAGTAATTTGGAAAGGTTATCGTACGGAAAGGGTCAAAAGGACAACCGGCACCAGTGTAAGGGTAGGTGACCGCGCCCATAACCGCCTGTTTAGGTCTGTAGGACTATAAGGGGGTGTACGAGAGCGAGGTGGAGGGACAGAGAGGGAGAGGTAGACCGAAAGAGAGGTGGAAGGATGGAGTGAGGAAGTATATGAACGAAGGCGGTGCTGGTTGGGGGGAGGGGCGTCGACTGACCGGGAACAGAGGTGCATAGGGGCGGTTCGTTCGTGGCCACCCCTTCGGGGATCACGGCGTCAGGCAATAGATAGATATATAGATAGACCGATTAATTTGATATAGTTGCTACTGTGTTTCCTATACCTTCACCGGTGTACACTGCTGTTTGAAAGAGATAGATAGATGGATAGAGAGAGAGAGAGAGAGAATTAATGATGGGATGAGGTAAACACTTTGCTTCAGGTAGGGCAGAACACGCTAAGAGGGATGTAATTAAGGGGGGGATGGGCTGGGTTTTTTGGCCCCCATATCCCTGTGTTTAGCCCCATTGGTATTTAGATTTTAAGACGTTCGGCACAGTAGTTGCACGATTTTTCGACTTTACGTCCCATTTATTTGTCAATTTTAAGACCTTTCATGCCATGTAGGTGTAAATATTTTCCTGGCAAGCGATAGCAAGCCTGTAATTTTAAGAGTAATCGGCCTTCGGCCGAGACATATTTCTACCGAAAAATTTATAAATTTATCTTGAAAAGGGGTATAGGGAGTGTTTTTTACAGGTTGATGGATGTCTAGCGAGGAAACAAAATAATAAATTAATATAAAACTGTCGCCCTTAACCCTTAATTAGCGGCGAGCAACATAAGTCGAGTTAAATAAAGCTGGACTATGTGGCGGTGCTCGACATAGGTCGAGTGGCAATTTCAGCACGTAATGTTGCTGAGAGAGAGAGACAAGTGGTGGCAGGAGAGTAGCGAGCGTATGACTGCTCCAGACCACCGCGGCGAACCTACTGACACGAATCCCACCTCCCTCCTCCCTCTCTCACTCGCTATATACGGAATTGTATGGGGAAAGTGCCTAATTACATGCTTTTTGCACTCGCGTTGCACGGTTATTGCAAGAAAACTAGCCATCATAAAAGGATCGTTATGGTGTCATTCGAAAGCTCTGTTTATGCCCTTTCAGAGATAGATACTTGTTTTACGTTCTGGGTCTTATTTAGGCATGAAAATGATCACGTAAACAGCCCTATTTTGGCTAAAAACACCCCGCTGGGCGGTACATATAAATAAACCGCATAGGCCGCTCTTAACCCTTAATTAGCGGCGAGCAACATAAGTCGAGTTAAAAAAAGCTGGACTATGTGGCGGCGCTCGACATAGGTCGAGTGGCAATTTCAGCACGTAATGTGGCTGAGAGAGAGAGACAAGTGGTGGCAGGAGACTAGCGAGCGTATGACTGCTCCAGACCACCGCGGCGAACCTACTGACACAAATCTCAGCTTCCTCCTTCCTCTCTCACTCGCTACATACTCAATTATGTACCGAAAGTACCGAATTACCTGCTTTTTGCACTCGCGTTGCACGGTTATTGCAAGAAAACTATCCATCATACAAGGATCGTTATGGTGTCATTCGAAAGCTCTGTTTATGCCCTTTCAGGGATAGGTACTTGTTTTACGTTCTGGGTCTTATTTAGGCATGAAAATGATCACGTAAACAGCCCTATTTTGGCTAAAAACACCCCGCTGTGCGGTACATATAATAAACCGCATAGGCCGCTCGTAAGGTGTTAAGGTGTTAAGTGGCGACAAAGCTAGGCGAGAAAGAGTAAGATATAGGAGAGGATGTGTGTGCGCCCGCATGTATGTATGCATTCTCTCTCTCTCTCTCTCTCGCTTTCGCTCTCTCGCTCTCTCTCTCTCTCTCTCTCTATATATATATATATATATATAGTGATTCAGGATTGCATGCATTAAATTGGAGGACGACCTCATTGGATAATTTTAAACAATAATGTATCTATGGTAGAATGTCGAATTATACATAGTTTGGCTGTTAAAGTACATTTACGATGTTGTATTAATGAGGGTGGAAAGTGAAGGGAAACCCACATACATTTTTGTACACATTTATTCACAAATTTCTACAGTGTGTTCCTCTTTGCCATAGGCTAAAATTACAATGTTCAAAGTGGCCCCCATGTGCCTGCAACACACTGTACTCCTGTACTCAAGATGTGTGGAAAATATCCTCAGATATCTACACGGGTCTCCCTTCACTTTCCACCCTCATTAATACAACATCATAAATGTACCGTAACAGCCAAACTATGTATAATTCGACATTTTACCGTAGATACATTGCTGTTTAAAATTATCCAAGGAGGTTGTCTTCCAATGTAATGCATGCAATCCTGAATCACCCTGTATATGTGTGTGAAGAATGAAGGGATTAAATATTAAGGCATGGCAGTCACAGAAGGGATGTAAGAAAGGAGGGAAGAGAGAAGAGAGGGAGATAAAAAGGAAAGAAGGAAGAAAGAGACGAATTAAGGGAAAAAAGAGAGAGAAGGGAGAAAGAAAGGAAAGGCAGAGTCACGAAAGAGACGAAAGAAAGGGAAGAAGGGAGAAGAAGAGGAAGGATGGGACAAAAAAAGAAAGGAGAGGAGAAAGAAAGGAAGGCAGGAGGATGGGAAGGCAGAGTCACGAAAGAGATGAAAGATAGGGAAGAAGGGAGAACAAGAGGAAGGATGGGACAAAGAAAGGAAAGGAAAGGAAAACAAAGAGAAGGCAGAGTCACGAAAGGGAAGTAAGAAAGGGAAGAATAGCGTCAGAAAGGGAGAAAGAAAGGAAGGAAGAAGGGATACAGAAAAGGGGGTGGGTGGAGGAAAAGGGGGTAGGAGAGACAAGGGAAGGGGGGATGGGGGTTAAGGGGAGATGGGCATAATTATTTGCTCATTTATGTATCTTTTTATTATTTATTAGTTTCCTCCATCAAGCTTAAAAAATACCAGCCCTAGACCACCTATCAAGATAAATTTGTAAATTTGTTGGTAGAAAAATTTACCAGCCGAAGGCTGGTTCCTTCTAAAATTACAGTCTCGCTATCGTTCGCCAGGAAAAAGACGACACCTGAATGGCACGAAAGGTCTTAAAATTGAAACAGAAATATGCTAAACATGAGCGAGAAGGGGGGCCTGAAAAACCAGTCCACCTCCCCTTAAGAATATGGAGGGAAAGGTGGTAGGAGGGACAGGGGAGGGAGGGGGAGGGGTAGGGAGGGAGGGGTGGGAGGGGTAAGGGTATGGAGGGAAAGGTTGGTGGAGGGACAGGCGATGGAGGGAGGGGGGAGGGGGGTAAGAGTATGGAGGGAAAGGTGGTAGGAGTGGCAGGGGGGGAGGGGGTAAGAGTATGGAGAGACAGGGAAGGAAGGATGGGAGGGAGGGGGGGGGGGGGGGAAACGTATGAATAAAGGTCTTAATGGTGCGTAACTTGGTATTTAATAAGTCTATGGCGGGTTTTAGGGTAGCATTGTGGAGAGAACTATAGAGGTGGATGGATGGATGGAAGAAAAGAAAGAATGAAGTGGGATAGAAGGGAAAGAAATAAGGGTGATGTAAATTAATGAATGAATGAAAAGGGGAAGGGATAGGAGGAGTGCGATTTACTCTTTTGTAATGTTCCAACTCTTCTACCATGCATTGGATTTTGGTAGCCTGTACAGTCGTGCTAATAAGTGATGTCTCGGCACCAAGTATGTTTTGATCAATAATTATTGATCAAAACATACTTGGTGCCGATACCAATTATAATTGGTATCAGTAATATCTAAGCTTCATTTCTTCATATTGAGTGAAATATACAAACATGTTCTTACACTTACCCACCCTATTCAACATCTGACAGACATTAATACAGCACAGAGCAAGCCAAACGTAATGACAGCTGGAACATGATTTATTAGCGCGATCGTACATTCGACCGTTCAGTACGATGAAATCTGGAATTCGTAATCCACGTGATGAGCTAAATGATGAGTTAGATACGTTTTGCAACTGGATCGACGTGGTTTTAACTATCCAGAAACTTTAACGGTGCGTAATTAGGAATAAATAATCCTAATGAAGGGGAGGCAAGGTTGGATTATGGAGAAGGCTGGGGTAGATGGATGGATAAAGGAATGAGCCCCCAAAGTTTCGTTATAATCTCTGGGTAGCCTCTTAACCCTTTGAAGCTATGACGCGTTGTAGCAGTTTATTTTGGGCTATCATTAGACGATTGTATGCAGCTTAGGAAGTAACTGTGGGTATTAATAGGGTAAATACTATCTCAATCAACCCTTTGACTTTCATATACCGTTACTAATCTGAATAAAATCGTCTAACAGTAGCCAGAAACAGAAAGAACAGAAACGCGTATTGGAGCTTGAAAGGGTTAAACTGAATCAATTCTTCCTTGGCACATATCCTATCTGCCCACTAAATGCTGTGCAAATCGGTTCATAACTTTGTAAGATACGCCCACCAAATTTCGTGAAAATCTCCAGATCGTCTCCTAAATAGACTAACTTTTTCCTTGGCACATAAATTAAGTGGTCACTAAATTTTGTGATAATCAGTTCATAATTTGGTGAGATAGCATTCAATATCTCGCCGAAAATTGTGTTCATAGCTTGTAGCTTTAACCTTTTGAAGATCATGACGTATTATGACAGTCTATTCTGGCTATCATTAGACAATTTTGTTTAATAAGGGTAAAGACTATCTCCATTTACCCTGACTTCTATATAGGCCTACCCTTCCTAATCTGAATAAAATCGTCGAATAATAGCCAGAGAAAATAAAAGAACTGCGTTATCGGATCTTGAAAGGGTTAAGTTACT
This sequence comes from Paralithodes platypus, assembly GCA_032716605.1. Taxonomy (NCBI): domain Eukaryota; kingdom Metazoa; phylum Arthropoda; class Malacostraca; order Decapoda; family Lithodidae; genus Paralithodes; species Paralithodes platypus. The sequence continues at coordinate 5,272,788 of CM064578.1, read as the reverse complement.
ATCATTTCCCTGAACTATTTTCAAATGTTTTTAATAGCCAGTAACCAGTACTATTTGTTTCACATGATAGAAACGTTGAGTAAGAGGAGATAATTGTGATTTGATTTTTGATTTTTTTGCTGGCCGCCCCCTTCTCCCTAATGTTTTGCCCCATTAGTTTTGATATTTTAAGATGCTCACCCAATTAAATTGACGATTTTAAGACATTCACCTCATTTCTGTCAATGTTAATACCTTTCGTGCCATTCAAATGTCGACTTTTTCCTGGCGAGCGAAACCAGCGAAGCGAGCTTGAAATTTAGGAGGAACCGAAGCGGGACACTTTTCTACCGAAAAAATTTACAGATATATCTTGGGGGTACATTTTTAAGCTTGATGGAGGGGTAGGAAGGAAACTAAAAAAAAAACACCCTCTCTAGACTTTACACATCACTCATCAAGGCTTTCGGGGAACTATTGATTTGTGTTGTACAACATAAATGGAATCCGTAAACAATATCTTTCAGATATACTGGAATACGAACCACGACCTTGAGATTACTAGCTCAATACTATATCTAATCAGCCTAAGGTAAAACAAATAGCCTTATCTGTAGAATAAAAAATATGTTAGCAATATTTAAGATATCAACGCTATATTATGTATATTATATTAACTATTTAAACTTTTATATCATAATTGAAATGCAGGGAAAACGAGAAGACGACAGAGGCCACCAGGAAACAACACCAAACCAAAACAGGAACATCAGACCAGAGGAGACGCACCAGCACCCAACCGAGACGAGATGGGAAAGAAACAAAGAACTCCCCCCCCCCCCCCCCCCCCTTCGAGATCATCCCCAAACCAAGGTCACCACCTCCAAAACAAGGAAGCTACTACCTCATCAACCAGCCCGGACAACTCACCCCAAAATGGCCGACTCCAAGCACCAACCTCCAACCTCCCGAAGGGTTGTGTATTCCCAACCCTTCTCCAAGGTTGTGCGTCCTCAACCTTTCTAGACCCAACCCCTCCACCACACTTCACAGGTACACGTCTTTTTAAATCACAGCCTTTTAGTATACAAACCACATTTCTTTCCTCCCTACCACTTCTTGAACCCCCAACTACGTATGTTTTTAATGATGTAAACCCCATACCCCTTTTTATGACGTAAGCTATAATGCCGCGTTGTGTGCATGTTCACTGTGACTGTTGTAATTACCATTGTATAAATTGCACGTGCGTTTGGCTGCAGCTCAAACTTAACTACAACCGCCACAGACAACATACCTGCAGACCATGTATTATTGATTAATGAATATGCTTATCTTTAACTATGACAACCCCCGAAGGAAAGGTAAGAGGAAAGACACCTCTTAGCTCTCTGTATTATGAGGGGTATAGGTATATAAGCTATGCCAATTATTGTGTTGATTTATGTCATTTCCATTTTTATTGTTACTTTTGTTGACATACTAACCCCGCATACTGACTGACCTACTAACCTTAGACTAGTAAGAAAACCATCACCTCGAGCGATATTATTTCCCTAACCTTTGCATTATATAATCCAGCATGCCTTTTTCTTTCTAGTTTTTTCCTTCCACACGTCTTCCACACGCCTCGTCAGACACTACCTTCTCGGACTACAGTTCACATGGCTCTATCCTTTTCCCGTTGCAACCAGGCGGTGTGCCAACTGTGCATGAATAGATGATGACCTGACCACACAACGGAAGCGCCAATGCCTTGCATCGTGTGTTGCCGCAGGTGCGTGACCAAACCAGTCTATCACCATGATAACGATAATTGCACTGCCGCCTGATTACGCATGCCCTACTTTGTTGATCACTATCCTGTCTGTATTTTTTCTCTCTCTTGATTCCTCTCCCCTTGTTCACATGTAGCCTACGTGAGTATTTCCAGCTTAGCCCAGGTGGCCCGACAACAACGAACCAATTAACTCGGGGACCCAGCCACCAAGTCCTGTAAGGTCGTGGAGGGACACCTGCTTCACCCCCCCCCCCCCTCCTCGACCCCACCATACGGGACCACCAGGACTCCCGTGGTTAGCAACCACCTGTGAACACGTGCAGCCGCAGCTAAGTATTACAGGACTTGTCATTTAAAGATCCATAAGGCCTACAGGTACGAGGGAACTGTTCACTTCTCTTTCCCCTTATTTTCTTCCTACCGTAAAAGTAACTACTTATAAAAGTCAGGCAATTAGCCAGCTGACCCTTCTGGGCGAGGTGCTCCGCCCCCAGCTCCGTGAACAACAAAACACGACAGGGCCCCCTTGCCACACTTGCTATTATTTTATTCTTATGTGCCCGGTGAGTGAACTAACGCTGTTATCTAATCCAGAGCATTGGGAACGAGGGGCCAGATTACCAGACAGTAACTCCACAGCCCCTGCAAAGCCGTTCCCCCCCACCCCAGAATGTGAGAGGGACCACTCAGCCCAGGCAACACCCGCCTCTAGCATCCTCCACTCCTCCACCATCTTGCCAACTTGAAGAGCCTGTTAGCTCCAGCCCCAGAAGTTATGCATCCACCTACTCTCCCCCCCTCGAAGTGAGCCCCCCTGTGGGGCTGCCCTTAGCAGACCAAGGTTGCCCTGCCCTGGACCCAACAAACCAGCAATGACAACAATTACCAGCCCCCGGCCCCGGCAACATCGGGTCACCCTGCCATATATAAACCCCGAGAGGAGGAGAGCGGCAGAAGTGCAAATATTGCTTTTTGACGAACGGCATCCCGCTCTGCTTGAAAACTGTTTCTACTCACCAACCAGATTGCTGATAGACGACCGGCATCCCGAAATCTTCAACATCAGCGACATTGATATATTATTTTTCTGGATCTTTATTAATCGTGGTAACCCGCCGGTTGCTATAGAGACCTACGATTAATATATATATATCGGTATAGATAAGTCATTAAGGATTCATTGTTGGCACCTCCTCTGCCACTTGAACTCATAACTACTTATATAGAGTGCAATCAGAACTAAGTACTAATACCTAATTATATCTGGCCACCCGGAATGTAATATAACTATTGTTTGTAGTGTGTTATCTAATATAATAGAAGTATTGAACAGGCGTAATACCCCTACCCTGAATTGTGTTGTGGAGAAATATCTGGAGAAGAAACAAAAGGTGTATGTTGCCTTTATGGACTTGGAGAAGGCCTATGACAGAGTGGATAGAGAAGGTTTGTGGAAAGTACTTAGAATATACGGAGTAGAGGGCAAGTTGCTGAAAGCAGTGAAGAGCATGTATGAGGGTGCAAAGGCGGCAGTACGTGTGGAGAGTGAGCAGAGCGAGTTCTTTGACCTGAATGTTGGTTTGAAACAGGGGTGTGTGATGTCCCCGTGGTTGTTTACTGTATATTATGGATGGAGTCATGAAAGAAAAACTATCAAGAGCAGTGGATGTTGGTGTATCGCTGAAAAAGGAGGGAATTGAGTGGAAGCTACCTATAGTGCTGTTTGCGGATGATACAGTTCTGATGAGTGATAATGAATGGGAGTTGCAGGGTCTGGTAAATGAGTTTGGAACAGTGTGCGAAAAACGGAATTTGAAGGTAAATGCGGGGAAGAGCAAGGTTATGGTCTTCGAAAGGGGTGAAGTCACAGAGTGTGAGGTGAAGCTGAACGGCCAGGCTATGGAAATCGTCAACTCTTTTAAGTGTCTGGGCAGTGTGTTGAGTAAAGATGGGACTATGGATGAAGAAGTGCGGGAGAGGGTACAACAGGGGAAGAGGGTTGTAGGAACGCAGTAACAAGAAATAGGGTGGTCAGTATGGAAGTGAAGAAGTCCTTGCATGACAGTGTGGTAATCCCGACACTGACTTACGGAAGCGAAGCATGGACGTTGGTTGAGAGACTCAGACCAAGAGTGAGAGCAGTGGAAATAAATTACTTAAGGAGTGCGTGCGGAGTTACATGGAGGGATAGACAGACTAATGAGGAAGTAAGAAGGAGGTGTGGTGTGGAGGTAGATGTGCTGGAAAGTGAGAAAAGGAACAACTTGAGATGGTTCGGCCATATGGAACGTATGGAAAGCGAGAGAATGACTAAGAGGGTGTACGAGAGCGAGGTGGAGGGACAGAGAGGGAGAGGTAGACCGAATGAGAGGTGGAAAGATGGAGTGAGGAAGTACATGAACGAAGGCGGTGCTGGTTGGGGGGAGGGGCGTCGACTGACTGGGGATAGAGGTGCATGGGGGCGGTTCGTTCGTGGCCACCCCTTCGGGGATCACGGCGTCAAGCAATAGATAGATAGATAGAATACCCCTACCTTTCAATATTATATTATATTAGACATCTACTTGTACTTAACTCACAGAGATCTAGGGTAGAAAGATCTGCTGTGTTAGAAGGGTCTATGCAAGACACTCTTCGGAGCATTTAGCAAGAATAGATTCTTGTCACACTCCATCTGTGGCACCCCGCAGAGTGTGTGACAAAAAGGGTAAAACCACCTGAGTTCATTGAACCTCTCATATGGATCAGAGACAGTTAAGCAGAGTCCTTGAGTAGACTCTCCTTACGTTTGTTCGATGGGATGCTCCTCTGGCCTCAGCCAGAAGCATAACATTTAAGATCCTAGACCCGAGAGTACCTTAACTGAACTTCATCAACGGTTGATGGCCCACCTGTAACACTTCACCACACAACTGGACCCCCTGGACGGCCCCCTGGAGCAGCCGAGAAGCCCCCGACGACATCAGATCAAGAGGAAAAGAAGATAACCCGACAGTGCACTATTCAGTATCATTGTATCAGTGCGGAGATACTGTGTTACCAAACCGTTGTATTTGCCTATGCTCATCTTGAAGTTATTTGTTAACCGTGAAGAGTGTTTCAAGTTCGATCCTAGAGTCCCCTGTTTCTTGCCAGAGATTTCGTGCTAGTAAAATAATGTATTACGAGATAATTACCGCGACAATATTTACCCTCAGCCACGACACGAGTTTTCCTAAGTTGGATGTTATGGTATATATATTCTGTGATCCCGCAACTTAAGGGATAGGTCGTAAAGTGAATTAATCTCAGTGACGATTTCCCATACGTGCATTAACAGTTGAAAAGTATACAAATTTAATTGTCTATTTACTCTACCAGATCTTATAAAGTTGAAACTTGACGTTAGCCAATATCTGAATAAAATAACTAAGCCTTAGGCATAAGCAACGAACTGTACCAGATACTGCGAGATACGAACCAGTGGGGGGGCCCCTCCCCCCCCCCTCGAGTGACTTTCTTTTCACTTCTTATCTTGTCCGTATCAGAAGAATAATACCTGAGATTCGGAAGTGGCAATGCATACTCTATCCAGAGATCCACGCTTGTGCTCGGAGAATTGAAAGACCAAGCTTTTACTACTGAACTTATTACTCCTACTCATGTTTTCCAAAGTGAATTGATTCTTTTTCTATGCCGCGAGTGTGTTAACTCAATAAAGCTGTATTACAAATCACATTCTAAGATTCTACTTTATGTGTTCTGTTGATTCCGTGTATGTATGTACATGAAACCAGATATCCCAGTCTTGCAGAACTCACTTACTCAATCGTTAATCCTAAATAAAATCAGGGCATAACAATAATAGTTTTGAATTGTGTTGTGCAATAGTACCAAAAATACAGTATAGTCATAACAATAAGACCGACTCTAGATGTGGTTTCTCGCCAGTGTGTACACTGGCAATTTTGCTGGCAATTTTATCTTAGTGACCACTAAATAAATGTGTTTTAGAATACAACCAACAATATTAATCTAACTATCCGATACCAATGTCAAAGATTTACAAAACGTTAAAGGAAAAATGATGCCGTTTGAAAATTGTCGTAAATAATCGCTCGTCGGACTCTACGATAAGAGCGGATCTAGTCACTTTTGCTGGCTAATGGGTAATATATACAGCCTGGTTCCATGTAGGTGTACCGTAAGTGTGTAAGCCTGTGTGTGTGTGTATGATTCTGTGTGCACGCGGGACATTCGGAAACTTGTGTTGTTATGTACTGTATAATAAAACATTCGGATGCCATATTCTGGAGTCCACGCACACATATTTGTGGCCGTCGCCTATTTCTACCTATTAATTTCGGGAAACGAATTTATTAATATGATTTGGTATGCATTAACTACAAAACTAAATATACTATTTAATAAAAAGCTAGTACTATCAAAAAAGCAATACATTTATACTGAAATTGAATACAGAAAAACATAGGGGTCCACGAATTCTTTTGAGTGGGTAAGAGATTATGCCATCCGAGTGTACATAGTGAATACAACTGCTTAGGGATAGAGTAGAGTAATGTGTGCGTGTGTGTATGTGTGTGTGTGTGTAGTCATAGCTGTGGTTGTGTGTGTAACTATATTCAAGTCGACGTTTGCCTGCGTTCATTCTTGCTTATGTTTGTATACAAGAACAAGGTTGGATAAACTTTGATAATACGCGTAGTAGGCTATCTATAATACACTAATTGTATTAAACAAACATACACACGCACACACACACACACTTATTACCTACTTGAAATATAATGGTCTCATTTAACCCTATAAGTACCATGCCACTTTATGCCACTACATCAAGGCTCACATTAGACGATTTTACTCAGCATCGAAAGGCCGCTCTACGAATCGAAGACAATGTCTTTCTAAAATACCATCTGACTCCCATAAACCCTGCTAAGCGGAATAAATTTGATTAATGATGGCAAAAAAAAAATATATATATACCCGGTATATATAAAGAAAATTAAAAAAATTAAAAAGAACAATGAAATTGTATATTGATATCGTTATTAGTTTGCAGATAAAATATAACAATAACAAATAAATACAATATAGATCTCTGACTATGTACCGTACGTTTCTTCCCACCAAACAGTAGAAATTGTCGGGCGTTAGATGTAGGATCGACAGAAAGCAATGGTTAATTGTAATAAAAAAAAAAAAATAATGGAATGTTATCTACCGGTATGTATTTTATCTTAAGGGGGGTCACCGGCTTTTTGTTTTACCTTTTTCTCCTTTTCTCTCTTTCCCTGGCTTGTATCCATTCGGCTCCATTCAGCCAACTGTTTTAAGACGTTTATTCCCATCCAGGTGTCAATTTCTTCCTGGCGAGCGAAAGCAAGCCAGCATTGTATGGAGAAATCCGGCTTCGACGGAGACATGTTTCTATCAAAAAATGTACAAATTTAGCTTGCTGTCAAAAAAAAAATATATATATAGGCTATGCAGGCTCGCTACCGCTCGCCAGGAAAATATTGACACCTGGATGGGGGTAAACGTATTAAAACAGTAGGCTGAATGGGGCCGAATGGATACAAGCCAAAGAAATCCCTACAAATCCACACACGCACACACTGTACACCATGTACATGGACAAAAAAAAAAAAAAAATCACACACGCACATACTGTATAACAAAGGAGTACAAAGGAGTACAAAGGAAATCAAGCAACAACAGGTCTAGTGACCCTTCTAGGCTGCTTGTCCTCCAAAACACTGAGGATCAAGTGTCCAAACAGTGGTTTAGAGTGGGTAAGGGAACATTGGGAAGGGAACTACTGCCCTGGAACTAATGTCCGTGGCAGGATTAGGAAGTTAGTAGGGGACAGATGGGTTAGTAACTGAGGGGGGGATAAAATAAAGTTATTCATTTACAAACGCAGTCAGTCGCGGGTTTGATGCGAGATATTTGTCTAAGCAGAGTTTAAATGAATCAACGGTGCTGCAGTCTATAACGTCTCGGGGAAGCCCATTCCACAAGTTGACAACTCGATTGAAGAAGAAATTCTTAGATTCGTGCGAGTTAAAAGATTTACCAATAATTTTGCAACCGTTTCCCCGCGTGTAATTAGAATGGTCGATAGTGAAGTACTTAACTACAGTTCATATTGTCGATGCCTTTGATGATTTTGAACACTTGAATTAAGTCACCTCTTAATCTGCGCTGGGTTAAAGGAAATAGATTTAATTCTCTAAGACGTTCTTCGTAGGGGTTGTTCTTTAGGCTAGGTATCATTTTGGTAACTCTACGTTGAACTCGTTCTAGCTTGTTTATATCTTTTTGGTAATAAGGGCACCAGGATTGAAAGCAGTATTCCAGAAGAGGGCGGACTAAGGAATTGTAAAGGGTTAGGACAACTTCTTTGGATTTATGCTCAAATGACCTGCCTATAAAGCCAATTATTTTGTTTGCCTTCTTAACAACTTCTGAACATTGTTGACTCGGTTTTAGGTTACTCGATATTGTTACTCCCAGATCGGTTTCTCTGTTTACATTCTTAAGCTGAGTGCCATTCATCGAATAGTTTGCTTTCTCATTTAGGTATCCGATATGTAGTACTTTACATTTATCCGCATTGAAACTCATTTGCCAAATTTGGGCCCAACATGACAATTTATCTAGATTGTGTTGCATATCGTCAATTTGTTCTTTTGAGGGTACGCTATTGCAATTTTTGTATCGTCAGCAAATTTTGAGATTGTACAGGTGAGACCCTCATCTATGTCGTTGATGTAAATTAGAAAGAGAATTGGTCCTAGTACCGATCCCTGGGGTACCCCGCTACTTACATTGGTCCATTTAGATGCCTTACCGTTTATGACTACTCTTTGCTTTCTGTTGCTGAGCCAATTTTCTATCCATTTCAACACACCGTCTTGTATTCCATGCGCTTTTAGTTTTAGCAGTAAACATTTGTGGGGAACTCTGTCAAAGGCCTTTTGAAAATCAAGGTATATAATATCTACAGCTTTACTCTCATCGTAGAGGTTGAGGATATCGTGGAAGAAGTCTAAGAGGTTTGTTAAACAGGAACGTTTTTTACGAAAGCCATGTTGAGTATCTTTAAGTAAGTTATTTGCCTCTAAGTGATTTACGAGTCTGTCTCTTATGACCGTTTCTAGCATTTTACATACAATTGAGGTTAAGCTAATTGGACGATAGTTACGGGGTAGGGATTTGCTGCCTTTTTTTAATATCGGTGTTACGTTGGCTAGCTTCCACTGATCAGGCATAGTCCCAGACTGCAAGGATTCATTGAATAGCAATGTCAGTGGTTTGGAGAGCTCATCCTTAGCTTCCTTTAGAATTCTAGGCGAGATTGTATCAGGTCCAGGTGTTTTATTTACCTTGAGTTTATCTAAACTACAATTCAATACTTCTCTTTCTGTAACGGTGATATTGCTTACAACATCTGAATTATCAATCTGAATCGGCGATGGTGTAGGGATATCACTGAGGTCTTCGGTTGTAAAAACTGATGCAAAGAAGGTATTGAGGGCATTACTCATTTGTACTTCGTCTTTGGTGTATTCTCCATTTTCATCGACTAACGGTCCAACAGTTGAAGTAACTACTTTTTTTCTTTCTGATATAACTATAGAATTCTTTCGGGTTTGTTTTACTTTGATTCGCAACATGTAAGTCCAGGGTCTTTTTACTTTGCTTAATTCACTTTTTGGCTTTGCGTCGTACCTCTACAAATTTCACCCTTTCTCGTCATTTTGTGAGGATTTTAATCTATCATTAGCACATTTTTTAGCAAGCAGACAGTCTGAAATATCTTTATTCTACCATTTGGGCTTATCATTATGGCCTGGACGCCGTATTTTCGATGGTATGCAGTCTTGGACTGCCTTAAGGTAAGTGGATGTGAAACACTCCCAAGATGTATTTATGTCGTTATTGTTAGTCAGAAAGCTCCAGTCAGTTTCTTTAAGCTTTGATTTAAGTTTATGAAAATTTGCTTTCTTGAAATTAGGGACTTTCTCAATGCTGCTATTTGATTTGTTACTTGTAAACTTTAAAGTGAAAGTTATCGTATGATGGTCGCTATTACTGAATTCATCACCAACATTCAAATTCTCTATTAATTCTTCTTTTGTTGCGAGTACAAGGTCAAGCACATTATTACCACGGGTCGGAGATTGTACAAATTGTAAAAGTGAACTCTCTTGCAAGTTAGCATAGAGGTCGTGTCCAGAGTGTGAAGTAAGAATATCGCCCCATTTAGTCACGGGTAAGTTGAAATCGCCAAGAATTACGGTATCTTGTATGTTAGTTATTTCTGCAATTTGTTCATAAATTTCACTGTCAGTTTGCACTGATTGAGCTGGGGGTCTGTATAATAAAGCTAGTGTTATTTTAGTTCCTCGTTTATTATTTAATAGTATGTAAGATATGTCTATATTCGTAATTTGAGGTTTTGACATTAAGACGGGATTAAGACTTTCCTTTATAAAAAACAGAACTCCTCCTCCATTTCTATTGATCAGACTTTTCTCAAACATTGTATAACCAGGAAGCGTATATTCGGCTAAAAAGTCTCTGTCTTCCGTATTTAACCAAGATTCTGTAATGCCGATTATATCATAATATTCTGTAAACACGATTTCCTCTAGATCTGAAAATTTATTGCGTATGCTACGAGCATTTACATAAAACACCTTAAGAGTATTAGAGTTGGATGTTACTGATTGTGCATTGTCTGAATTTTCAGTTCGTATTTGACTTACACTACCCCCGGATACCCCCGGTTGACCCCGTTTTTTGAACGGATATCCTTGACGGCATCGTTCAGCAGACGACCAAGACGTGCAGCTCCTACTTCATTGAGATGTACACCATCTCCTGAAAACAAAGATTTATCATAGTAAAAATGATCCCACATGTTGACAAAGCCGATGTCCTCCTCCCTGCAGAGTTTGGCTAGTCGGCGATTTGTACTGGTAGCTATGTTGTAGAATCGGTTTTCTACATCAATCCGGGGAACAATTCCTGAAATTAAGATTCTATTAGATTTTTCCTTGAAGGACCTGATCAGCCGCCGGTACTTGCAAAGTGGTTCCTCTGACCGCGTCCGTTGGACATCGTTAGATCCAACGTGGATGACGTACGTAGTGCTTGCGGGGGCGAGCCTGGAAACCTCTTCCACAGCCGCAACAATGTCGTCCACGCCGCCACCTGGGATACAGAATCGCTTTCTGGTCCTGGGTGCCCTGGCGCAGAACTCGGTTAATTGGCCACGGACCATGGAGTCGCCCACAAGCCGAACTTCTTCCGTTTCCTCTTCCTCGTCAATAGCAAGAATTTTGAAGCGGTTTTGGCATGTTGTCATGATGACCTTCCTGGTACTGGTACTGGGATGCACATTGTTTCTCACTAACTGAAAGTTGTCCTGGGGGGGGAGTGAGAGTAGAGTCATTATTAATTTCTGCAACATCTAAGGTAGCTGCTGGTGTGGGTACCGGTACCAGTACTGTATGCACTGGAATGGCGGTTGACATCGTAGTGGTTTCTTGGGCCGAGGGCACTCCTACGTTGAGTGTGGCAAATTCTTGAAGGGATTCAAGCTTCATAGTCAGGGCATCGATCTTGCGGTGAGCTGCATTGAATTCATCCGCAATCTTCTCTCGGAGCTGGCAAAATCTACAAATTTGGACATCAGTATCAACAAACATGGTAGGGCCAAATTTACCGGAACAACTCGTGCAGGTTCGTTGCGGCACCATGACGATATAATCACAATATACCTGAAAATCACACAAATTTATGTTAGCAAAATGGTACAATTAAAGCCTGAAAATAAAAATAAAATTATGTTAGCAATGTGATACAATTAATTCCTGAAAATCACACAAAATTTTGTTAGCAATATGATAACATTAATATGCCTGTAAATCACAAAAAATATGTTAGCAATAGAACACAATTTATGCCTGAAAATAAAACAAAAATTGATGTTAGCAGTATGACACAGTAATAACATGCACATACATACACACACACACACACACATACATACACACACATACACACACGCACACATACACTACAGACATTACACAACTTTACAATCATGCAATATGGGTTCTGAATACCAACATATCCATAATATTGTACTTTATATTCAATACGAGTCTCTGTACGGATGCACATGTCATATTGTTCATATGTGCGTGTGTGTGTGAAAGAGAGAGAGAGAGAGAAGAGAGAGTGTGAGAGTGAGAGTGAGTGTATGTGTGTGTGTGTGTGTGTGTGTGTGTGTGTGTGTGTGTGTAAATAATACGGTACTAATAATTTTTGGTTTATTATTCACTTGCACCCGTGAGGCTGAAAGTCTACAGTTGTCTTACCCTAGGTGCAGTACAATGACTATTCTACCTTAATTAACTACGAAGATCATATGCGACCATTGCCGACCGTGAGGTGCCGGAGTTCCCACCATACTACGTACGCAGGTGCTCTGGTGAGAGAAAGTGTAGGCTAATACAAGCTCTTAGTTGAGCATGCATGTTGGCTAGGAAGGGACCATGATACAATTCTCTTCATCGGGATAGCCAAATAAACCATTAGGAATATGGGGGGCTTAAAACCACGACTTAACGGTCAATGCATGGCGCCTTTAGACCACCAGACCAAACCAGTGTGTGTGTGGGTGTGTAAATGTGGGTGTTTGTGTGTTTGTGTGTTTGTGTGTGTGTGTGTGTGTGTGTGTGTGTGTGTGTGTGTGTGTGTGTGTGTGTGAGAGAGAGAGAGAGAGAGAGAGAGAGAGAGAGAGAGAGAGAGAGAGAGAGAGAGAGAGAGAGAGCGAACGAGAGAGTGAGAGAGAGAGAGACCGAAAAAGAGAGACTCCTAATATCCGAAATGAGGAAGAAAAAACTAAAAACTAAAATAAAAGTAATGAAAAGAGAGTAAAACTAGGAACAGAGGAGAAAGAAGGAAGCCGGAAATGAAGGAATAACAGTAAATGGAACAAAGAGGATCATATACAAAGAAAACCCCAAACCGATGATGGCAGATGTCATACGCGAATATATGTTTTACTTTAACCCTATTTGGTCTGAGGGGGGGTCCTGTTGGATTTCCCGAAGAACTTCCTTAAATTGGCGAGCGATAGTGAGCTTGTAATATAGAAGACATCACTTGTCAATAAGAAAATGAACATTATTAGCTTGAAGGAGGTCTAGGGGGGCATATTTTTTTTAGTTTGAAGGAAGGCTGGAAAGGCGTTTTTTGTTAGCCTAGGGGACAAACTAAAATACATTACTCGAATATGGCAAAAACAAAACAAGCAAAATTCTCACTAATAATTAAACAAAATATCATATTATTCCCCCAAGAGGTCGGATCAGATAGTGTTAACCCTCTCTCACAATAATAGCCAATAAATAGTAATATAAACCCATGTACGAACCCCGGCCATTGAAACGACTGCTCTCTCTCTCGCTCTCGCTAGCTCGCGCTCTCTCTCTCTCTCTCTCTCTCTCTATCTATCTATCTCTATCTCTCTCTCTCACACACACACGCTCACTCTCTCACATACATACACATACACCCTCTCCCTCGCTTTCACTCTCCCACACACTCTGTCTCTTCGACTCACTTTCACTCACATACATACAGTACATAAATACACATACACACACATATTCACTGTCATACTCAGTCACTCTCACTCTCTCTTTCTCTCTCTCTCTCTCTCTCTCTCTCTCTCTCTCTCTCTCTCTTCTTTGGCCATGAGACTACCAGATATCGACAATCGTTACATGCAGTCCCGTTTGGGTTGCAACCCTTTGACGCTTTTATATTGCACTATATTGGCTGAAGGCAGATATATTTTAAGTTACAGACTCGTTATCGCTCGCCCAGAAATAAATCAACACCTGAATGGGGTGAAGCGTCTTATTATCACCAAACTACAAGGGTGGAACGTCTTAAAATCTCCAAACTAATTGAGCGAAAGAGAGGATGCCCAAAGAGACATCCTTCGGTCCAATTAGGGCTAAAAGATTCACGTCGCTTCCTTATTCATATGATATCGAACTTAAATGTATGAAAATATATCTTAAAGGTGTGTGTGTGTGTGTATGTGTGTATGCGCGCGCGTGCGTGCGTGCGCGTATGTTTAATTTCCTTCCTAGACATCCATCAAACTTTAAAACAAAAAATACCCCCATGACCCCTTACGGGTGGATGGGAATCGTTAGCCTTGGTCGGCAACTCATCTAGGGGAGACAACCTTATACAAATCCGGGTGGATGGGACTCGTCAGCATTGGTTGGCAACCTGTCTAGAGGAGTAAACCTGATACAAATCCGTACTGCTTACCAAAGGGTAAGGCAGGTTAGTGGATGGATTAGCCGAACACCACTGTAGAAAAATAGTGCTAACAAGATACACAGAGGGCCTCGGAGTCGGACCAATCCTAAATTGAATGGTCAATCCTGTAAGTCCTTCACTAAACTGGCTCGGGTTGTCCCTCTCACATGGAATAGGTCCGCTATGTGTATGGCCACCCTCGTAAGGGGAGTAAGGCGTCCGGCAATAGATAGATAGATAGACCCCTTTAAACAGAAATGTGTAAATTTGTTGCCCCATTTCTTTGTAAATTTATAGAACATTCGGGCCATTTAGGTGTCGAATTTCTCTTGGTGAGCGAAGCGAACCTGAAATTTAGGAAAGACTGGCGTTCAGCCTGGGATTTTGTATACGAAAATAATACATACATTTATCTAGAAGGGGGTCTTGTGGGTAATTTTAAAGATTGGTAAAGGTTTAGGGACAACAAATATACTGTATATAAATAAATAAATCAATTAATTAATTAATTAATTAATTAATTAATTAATTAATTAATTAATATATAAATATATAATTAAAATACAATATAATAAAAAAATGAATACAATAAAAATTTCCCCTTAATTAAACACATCCTGATAAATAGCTCATAAGGATGGACTCGTGACGTACTCGGACAACCATGTATAATCGTGTGCTCAAATCGAGAGAGTTAAAAAGCTTCATTCACAACTTCTGAAGGTTATTGGTGAATTTATGCAGGCAGTCATACATTGTGTGTGTGTGTGTGTGTGTGTGTGTGTGTGTGTGTGTGTGTACAGTATGTGTGTGTGTGTACAGTATGTGTGTGTGTGTACAGTATAATAATAATAATAATAATAATAAACGGTTTATTAAAGAATGGCAGCCTCATGAGCTGAAAATACACATTTTACAATTTAGTGGATGAACATGAGATGTACAGATATGAGGATGGTAAGCTTAGTTTACAAACAAAATAAATAAATACAATAATGATGCATGTGCAGAATACAAATTATCATAAAATAACCATGAGAGTAAGTGATATACAGTACATATACACATTTATTTACTTACTCATATACAGAACATACGTATATACACGTACGTGCGCACATACATATACATACATATGTAGGAACATAAGAACATGCAGTAAGTGTGCACATGTCCGTATACACAAATGCTCACGTATGCACACAAACATACATACATACAGAAACTGTTTTGGTAAGTCAGGTAAAGAGGGTGCAGGTACTACAATGGGAGGTTAATCCTCGGTAGTGTAGGTGTGTGTGTGTGTGTGTGTGTGTGTGTGTGTGTGTGTGTGTGTGTGTGTGTGTGAGACAGAAGGCGAAATATGGAAGAGCTGGGCGTTCTATTGTTAAGGGTGGAAATACATGGATGAAGATACGCGAACACTTAATAATAGATAATGCTTATGTATGTGTGTGTGTGTGTGTGTGTGTGTACAGTATGTGTGTGTGTGTGTGTACAGTATGTGTGTGTGTGTGTGTACAGTATGTGTGTGTGTGTGTGTGTATGAGTGTGTACAGTATGTGTGTATTGTAGTACTGTATATAGATGGACAATGAATTCACCTGCCCACATAAAATCCCCCCCCCCCTCTCTTTCTCTCTCTTCTATTCACCCACTCTTTTATCTATCATCTCTCTCTCTCTCTCTCTCTCTCTCTCTCTCTCTCTCTCTCTCCTATTCACCCACTCTTTTATCTATCATCTCTCTCTCTCACTCTCTCTCCCCCCCCCGCCCCCCTCTTGCTATAGCTACGAGGAAGTGTGTTTAAAGGGCGCACTAAGGCAAGGCAGGGCTGTCAATAGAATCCAAAGGCACACCGAGAAAAAAATATATATTATACATTCGGTACCGGTAGTAATTTCCTCAGGAGGAAAAGGCAAGGGGGAGAGGGAGGGCACCGGGTGAGGGGGGAGGGGGGAGGGGTACTGGATGAGGAGGGAATGGGGAGGGGGAGGGTACTGGATGAAGGGGAGGGTACTGGATGAGGGGGGTAGGGTACTGGATGAAGGGGGGGGGGGAGGTACTGGATGAGGGGGAGGGAGGGCACTGAATGAGGGGGGAGGGGGAAGGTACTGGATAAGGGGGGGGGGGGAGGGTTATTTATTTAATCACGGACCGGTTGGTCAAGGATGAAAGTATACAGTTTTTCGTCTGCTATAGCCACACATAGTTTGTCATGTTGGCAGCCCTGGTAGCCATATCTCAGAGCCCGCCCACCTTATACAGGGTGTTTAAAAACGTGTTCCTGGACTTAGTTGTCAGACGGAAATATGAATATATTGCTCTATAATCTTTGACGTGAATATCACTTCGGAGATATTAAACACTTAATGTTATTGATAGATATACAAGAAATGCGAGAATGAAAACGAAAATCAAAACGTCTACCTATATACGATATTTCAGTGGAATACAGGTCCATTTTCACACTGGTAATATGTGGCTATAGTCAAACTCAACTGAAATGAGCTCCAAGGAGGTCAAGGTCGCCCTGTGCGGTGTTGCCAGATTTCTACCAAAACAAACCTTTTAGAAAACGAGAAACCAAGGAAAACCACATTTAGAAGGGAAACTTGAAATAAATGTAAACGATGTTTTTATGTCTGGAAGGGTTATTGGTATTCTTGTATAAAAGTTACAGAAACGAAATAATAGGTAGGCTATATTTGTATATACCTATTTACATTGTACAGCATCTCCCTTGCCTGGCTATGAAGATGAGAGTAACTTTTGCGAGTTTTTCCTTCCATGGTGGTCGTGCTATGAATGAGGGTTAGTGACCGTCTGACCTGGATGATGTTGTTGTCGTAGTTTGAGGCCATTTAAAGCGTTGCCATTACTGGCATCCAGCTCTCTCTCTCTCTCTCTTTTGATGGAATTACATTGTGCTATATTGCATTTTGGAGATTGTGTATGTATGTGTGTGTTTGTGTGTGTATCTGTAGGGGTGTGTGTGAGTGCGTGCGTAGCCAACAGAACCGCATTGACATTACTTGGCAACCTCGCATATCCTACCATTCCTTAAATCTATTTATAGCTGTCCCCAGAAAAATGGCAGCATGTTCTAAATAGCGTGCCATATGTTGTATAAATTCCTTCTATATATCCTTAAAATTATATGTTTCTTAACACCACATAACCTTTAAAAATTGTAATATAATATATATAGTCATAGAAGCTAAAATTAATTTGTTAATAGCCTGAAAAACTAACATTTGTTGTTAAAGCTTTGAATATTTGACAACACCGCACAGGGCGAGGGACACCACCTTGTAGCTCATTTCATAAGAGGAGGACTATAATAATGTAGGGTGTGGTGATATCAATGTAGGGTATGGTGATATCAATGTAGGGTATGGTGATATCAATGTAGGGTATGGTGATATCAATGTAGGGTATGGTGATATCAATGTAGGGTATGGTGATATCAATGTAGGGTATGGTGATATCAATGTAGGGTGTGGTGATATCAATGTAGGGTATGGTGATATCAATGTAGGGTATGGTGATATCAATGTAGGGTATGGTGATATCAATGTAGGGTATGGTGATCAATGTAGGGTATGGTGATATCAATGTAGGGTGTGGTGATATCAATGTAGGGTATGGTGATATCAATGTAGGGTATGGTGATATCAATGTAGGGTATGGTGATATCAATGTAGGGTATGGTGATATCAATGTAGGGTATGGTGATATCAATGTAGGGTGTGGTGATATCAATGTAGGGTATGGTGATATCAATGTAGGGTATGGTGATATCAATGTAGGGTATGGTGATATCAATGTAGGGTATGGTGATATCAATGTAGGGTATGGTGATATCAATGTAGGGTATGGTGATATCAATGTAGGGTGTGGTGATATCAATGTAGGGTATGGTGATATCAATGTAGGGTGTGGTGATATCAATGTAGGGTATGGTGATATCAATGTAGGTATGGTGATATCAATGTAGGGTATGGTGATATCAATGTAGGGTATGGTGATATCAATGTAGGGTATGGTGATATCAATGTAGGGTGTGGTGATATCAATGTAGGGTATGGTGATATCAATGTAGGGTGTGGTGATATCAATGTAGGGTATGGTGATATCAATGTAGGGTATGGTGATATCAATGTAGGGTGTGGTGATATCAATGTAGGGTATGGTGATATCAATGTAGGGTATGGTGATATCAATGTAGGGTATGGTGATATCAATGTAGGGTATGGTGATATCAATGTAGGGTATGGTGATATCAATGTTGCAGTTGGTTTGCAGGTGTTCTGCTGATAAAAATAAACATAATAATAATAAATAAATAAATAAATAAAAATCACAGTAAAGCCTCATTATGATTCGAGGACTGACTCATAAAGCAATGGCGCTCGCAAGATGAGTAAAATTGCTGGGTTATTACCCTATTGAACACACAGGCTTCCTTACGTCCACGTTTAGGAATTAGATTTTTGTGTATCTAAAGTAGACGAATATGGAGTGGCTATAAAATATATTACGATATACACTTAACATTATAACATTCATAATAAATAATGAGTAGAAAGAGGAATCTAATAATACTTGTTAATTAATAAGTAGGTAAATATTGATATTTCACTTTCATCCCCAAGACTGGATTATATGTGATCCAAAGGGCAATGAAACGGAGGCGAGCGCCGCGGCTACGCTCTGTTCCAGCGTATGCCCCAGCTTTGTTTTGCTATCTCCATAACAGTATTTAGACACCCTGAAGGTTTATGAATAATTCTCTAACTTTTGATATTTATGGAAACGCTTTTTCGAAGCACTCCGTATATTAATTAATGTATTAATATAATATAAAAATACATAATGTAACTTAACTATATATATATATATATATATATATATATATATATATATACTGCAAATTGGTCTAAGGTATTGAATTAGTGGACGAAATAATGAATCACCGAATAAACCATTGTTGTTCAGTTATACTCTAATGGTGTTCTTCACGAGTTTATGTCTGTTGTAAAAAATGGAAGCAGGTCAGTCAAAGATGAACGCACACCAGGGACGCATCGCTAAACGTGTTAAGATTGTAGCACTTCACGAGGCTGGATTCAACCCTACCGAGATACAACGCAGACCTGGTGTCACCAGAAAAACCGTCTATAAATGGATAGAGGGTGACGAGGATACAGGAAACTTGGCCGACCTACGTAAGAAACTTACTTTACATAAATTTGTTCATTAACCAATCGAGACACGGTCAATCGGAAAGACTTTTCATGCTTTATTTTGCTCGGCCATGGCGTGGACTAAAATTAACATGAATTAGTTCTGATTGAACGTGGCTCGAATGTTGGTTAAAAAAACTTAATTATATATATATATATATATATATATATATATATATATATATGTATATATATATAAACACTATATTGTTTCCCCGTGTCATTTAGATAATTTGTATACTTTATAATTATTCACTAACACACACGTATATATTTTTTCGATTTAATTTATGCTATATGACATAACATTTGTTTTGATTTTTAGCTAAAGGGCGTCCTCCGAAGGTGACTACTGTCGAGGATGATCAGGCAATTGTGGCCGAGGTGGAGCGAGCTCCTTTCACCAACACCGTGAAAATACCTGCTAGCCTCGGGCTTACATGTTCAGCTGAGACTGTGCGGAAACGCCTCAGAGGGGCAAACATTAAACACCGCGTCCCAGCTGTTAAAGGCAAGATTTGTTTTTTCGTAACGAAAACCGAAAACTACATGTTGTATATAACCAACATTCTTTATTCAGTGTTTAACTTTATTGATGTAATTACTTTCACTTAACAGAGGCATTGACTGATCAGCACCGAGAGGCGAGGCTAACGTTTGCCCACCAGTACAAAGTCATTGGTGAAGAAGACCCTCTCTTTTGGAAAAGGGTTATCTTCACCGATGAAAAGACTTTTTCTAGCACCACACATGGAAAACTACATATCTGGCGCAAAGATGGAACAAGGTATTTAATTGTGGCAACTCGATATAATTTGCGATATATAATCGCATAGACGTTGGATAACCCCTTAAACCTTTTTATGATCAGTTTCACCATTATAGTTTGCCTATCAGTAGACAATATTTATCAGCTTAGTAAGGAATCGTGGTAGTGATGAACAATGTTCGAGATGGTGTTTACCCCTTAGTTTACTTGATAGCCTTCCATAACTGAACAAAGTGATAATGATAGCCGGAGTAAACTGTTAATTTCCTCATACCGGTAATATTTAAGGGGATAATCTATTGTTATGCTTGCAGATACGACCGGGATCATATTTATGAACTCAAACGATCTGGCCACACCACATGCAATGTGTGGGGGTATATGTCCGCTCATGGTGTTGGAGATCTGGTGAGGATCCAGGGCCGCTTCACTCAAGATCGCTACTTGCAAATCCTCAGCGAGGATCTGCCAGCTTCCCTTGCGAATCGGGCCTATTATTTCCCCTCTGGTCCAATCTACATTCTACAGGTAATTCGTAAAAATGGCTGTGATATGCCAACAATATTTTCACCAAAACTGTTTAAACAAGATGCTCACCATAAGTGTATCTGAAGGTGAAACATGGACAATGTCTAAATTTCAACACACAAATTTGGGGACCAAAAATTGGGATATCCTTATTTGGGTTTACGCATTGTTCACTACATCTCTCTGATCCTAAAATTAGATCGATAACCATGTTATTTTTAATTTTTTGTAGGATCGGTGCCCGATTCACACAGCACGTAGAGTACGAGAATGGTTCGCCAACAATGACCGATTTCGCTTGCTGGAACTCTCCTCGAAATCCATGGACTGTAGGTAATATACTCAAGTTTAACAAAGGGTGTCTAAAGGCGACGTCACACTAGCACGTTTCCCTCAATCAAGCGGCCAGCTGTGGCTAGTCGAGTTGTTCAGTCGGGGAATTGTTTCCCCAGCGATACATTAAACATTAAATTACGTTTCATTCGTAGCCTAGAACATCAAATGACAATGAGAATACATTTAGCAGGGTGAAGAGCTTCCTGGCAAGAGCAATAGGCCTAATAGTAAGATCAAAATGCTGACTAACGTAAACAAAAATGCAAGTAAACGCTTTGTGGCAATTTTCTTAATTGTTTGTAACAAAACAATACATCAACAGCTGGCAAAATTGGATCATCAGAAAGGGTTTATATATGGCATCAGAAATAAATGGGCACCAATTGACCAAAATTACCAATATGTATACATATATTTTGAAACAAACTGTTGCAAACAATTTGTAAAATTAAACAATAACCACATTAAATTTAAAACCTTTTACAATAGATGTTTTGCAGTTGACATGCATGATATGATTCACTGCATCATGACGTCATTACTTGCATTATGACGTTTTTGTGATAGCATAGGCAGGTCAATCGTTTTATGGTCTTTTATCGTACTGGTCGTTTGTGATCCTAAAATAGGGGATTGATATGCTTGTGAGTTAGCTGAGGGCATGATGTAAATTGTTTGTGAATGGATTTAATGGATTTACTCGATAGCTTAAATAATCAGTTTCTTAACAAGATATATTTTATGTGTGCTACTCCATCCATACAGACAATATAGCTCTAGAGTGTGACTATAGCAAATGAGGATATGTGAAGTATTTTGGTTGTGAGACGGTTTTAACCCTTAAAAAGCGGCTCACCACTTAAGTCGAGTTAAATAAAGCTGGACTATGTGGCGGCGCTCGACATAACTCGAGTGGCAATTTCAGCACGTAATGTGGCTGAGAGAGAGAGACAAGTGGTGGCAGGAGACTAGCGAGCGTATGACTGCTCCAGACCACCGCGGCGAACCTACTGACACAAATCTCAGCTCCCTCCTCCCTCTCTCACTCGCTACATACTCAATTATGTACCGAAAGTACCGAATTACCTGCTTTTTGCACTCGCGTTGCACGGTTATTGCAAGAAAACTATCCATCATACAAGGATCGTTATGGTGTCATTCGAAAGCTCTGTTTATGCCCTTTCAGGGATAGATACTTGTTTTACGTTCTGGGTCTTATTTAGGCATGAAAATGATCACGTAAACAGCCCTATTTTGGCTAAAAACACCCCGCTGGGCGGTACACATAAATAAACCGCATAGGCCGCTCGTAAGGTGTGCATGTTGTGAAGTTCTTTGGATAGATGCATTGGGTTCATTCGATAGGTGAATAAATCAGCCTCTTGCCCATTTTTGTTTTCGTTTGTGACGCTACATTATTGTTGTGTTGAAATTATAGCTTAGAGTCTGATGCAGTGATGCAGTTTTTACCACCTTACACTCCCAGCTCAACAGATAGGCTAGGGTGGGTGTCCTACAGGGAGGTAGGGACTTAAGTGAACAGTTGCCACAGATTCCTAGACTGCGCTGTCCACCACAGCACTGACATCCACCAGTAACGTTTTTGGCCGGCTGGGGGACTCGAACCTACGTTCCTAGGATTGGTAGGCGAGTGCTCTACCGACCGCCTTATGGCCTGCGGCACCCATGCGGCACGCAGTGTCTGACTCTGGTTAATATTTTGTCGGCATGTTATGAAGTGTTGTAGGGTGTAATGGATTTATTCGAAAACCCACTAAATCACCTTAACCCTTATTTAGCGGCGAGCAACATAAGTCGAGTTAAATAAAGCTGGACTATGTGGCGGCGCTCGACATAACTCGAGTGGCAATTTCAGCACGTAATGTGGCTGAGAGAGAGAGACAAGTGGTGGCAGGAGACTAGCGAGCGTATGACTGCTCCAGACCACCGCGGCGAACCAACTGACACAAATCTCAGCTCCCTCCTCCCTCTCTCACTCGCTACATACTCAATTATGTACTGAAAGTACCGAATTACCTGCTTTTTGCACTCGCGTTGCACGGTTATTGCAAGAAAACTATCCATCATACAAGGATCGTTATGGTGTCATTCGAAAGCTCTGTTTATGCCCTTTCAGGGATAGGTACTTGTTTTACGTTCTGGGTCTTATTTAGGCATGAAAATGATCACGTAAACAGCCCTATTTTGGCTAAAAACACCCCGCTGTGCGGTACACATAAATAAACCGCATAGGCCGCTCGTAAGGTGTTAATGAATTATATTTAATTTGTGCCACTTGAAAACTATAGACAATATAGCTAAGAGCGTGACTGTGGCAAATTGGTAAATAGGAATTTATTGTGATTGTAAGTCGGTTGTGAAGTTATGAGGTTCTTTGAATAGATATAATGGGTCAATTTGATAGCTTAATAAATCAGTTCCTTTATATGATATATTTCATGTAATCCACCTGACAAATATCGAAAATACAGCTCGGAGTGTGACTATGGCAAATAATGAAAATGGGCATTTTTTGTTATTGTGATTTGGTTGTGGGCATGTTAAATTCTTTGGATGGGTGTAAGGGGTTAAATCGGTAGTTTAATTAACCAGCTTCTTAATGTGATACATATAGTTTCTGCCACTGCAAACATATAATGCAATATAGCTCAGGGTGTTACTATGGCGAATACGGATATGGGAATGATTATGGTTGTGAGTCGATTGTGGCCATGTTGTAAAGTTTTATGAATGGACGTAATGGGTTCATTCGAAATAGGGATTAATGATAATGGACAAAGAAGTGGGGATAACAAGGATGTTGTATCTTCAGATGAGGATGAAAGTTCGAAAGAGAATGACTAAAAGTGTCCATCAGACATTGTTATTCAGGATGAAGTCAAATAATTACCAGATAAGCGTGGGTTATTTAAGCATCCATCTGACTGTTTTGATGGCAAACTACGGAATTTGACTAAGGCTCCTTACAGTGGGTTGCAAACAATTTCCCAACTTGTTATTATGTTGTTCAGTATGTCCGAAAGAACAAGAAACTACCATATTTTTTTGTTTTTGAGGTAGACTATATTGACCCTACTACAAGGTCTGGCAGGATTAGATAGTAGTAGCTCAGACGGGTGGGGATACGTATTCAGCGTAACGCCACCTGTAGATGATCTTGCAGTTTTCATATCAAACCATTAGAGTGGAAGAAAACTAAATAAATCATCATATATTCATATATTTTCCTTGAGTAATATTCTAACACATCAATATTATTTGGACAGAAAACATGTGGGCCAACGTAGTCAACAGCTGGGAGTCGGAAGAAGAAAGAAACTGGGAACAGTTGTGGCTCCACACACAGCGCCAGTGGGAGATGTTCCGAAACCGACCTGAGACCGCTCGGAACCATGCTCTGTCCATGCCCGATAGGCTTCAGGCAGTGATAAACAGGATGGGGGGATGGGACAGATATTGAATATATAATATATAATGAACAAAAAACAATTGGAGGACAAGCAGCCTTCTAGGCTGCTTGTCCTCCAAAACACTGAGGATCAAGTGTCCAAACAGTGGTTTGGAGGGGGTAAGGGAACATTGGAAAGGGAACTACTGCCCTGGAACTAATGTCCGTGGCAGGATTAGGAAGTTAGTATGGGACAGATGGGTTAGTAACTGAGGGGGGGATAAAATAAAGTTATTCATTTACAAACGCAGTCAGTCGCGGGTTTGATGCACGATATCTGTCTAGGCGAAGTTTAAATGAATCAACAGTGCTGCAGTCTATAACGTCTCGGAGAAGCCCATTCCACAAGTTGACAACTCGATTGAAGAAGAAATTCTTAGATTTGTGCGAGTTAAAAGATTTACCGATAATTTTGCAACCTTTTCCCCGCGTGTAATTAGATTGGTCGATAGTGAAGTACTTACTACAGTTCATATTGTCGATGCCTTTGATGATTTTGAACACTTGAATTAAGTCGCCTCTTAATCTGCGCTGGGTTAAAGGAAATAGATGTAATTCTCTATGACGCTCTTTGTATGGTTTGTTCTTTAGGCTAGGTATCATTTTGGTAACTCTACGTTGAACTCGTTCTAGCTTGTCTATATCTTTTTGGTAATAAGGGCACCAGGATTGAACGCAGTATTCAAGAAGATAGGAATTGTATAGGGTTAGGATAACTTCTTTGGATTTATGCTCAAATGACCTGCCTATAAAGCCAATTATTTTGTTTGCTTTCTTAACAACTTCTGAACATTGTTGACTCGGTTTTAGGTTACTCGATATTGTTACTCCCAGATCGGTTTCTCTGTTTACTTTCTTAAGCTGAGTGCCATTCATCGAATAGTTTGCTTTCTCATTTTGGTATCCGATATGTAGTACTTTACATTTATCCGCATTGAAACTCATTTGCCAAATTTGGGCCCAATGTGGCAACTTATCTAGATTGTGTTGCATATCGTCAACTTGTTCTTTTGAGAGTACGCTATTTGCAATTTTTGTATCGTCAGCAAATTTTGAGATTGTACAGGTGAGACCCTCATCTATGTCGTTGATGTAAATTAGAAAGATAATTGGTCCTAGTACCGATCCCTGGGGTACCCCGCTACTTACATTGGTCCATTTAGATGCCTTACCGTTTATGACTACTCCTTGCTTTCTGTCGCGGAGAATTTTCGAGAGAGAGAGTGAGTGTGTGTGTGTGTGAGAGAGAGAGAATGAGTGAGATTATATATATATAAAAAAAAATATATATATATATTATATATATATATATATATATATATATATATATATATATATATACCTGTATATATATATATACACAGTATATAATGTATATATATATATATATATATATATATATATATATATATATACTGTATATATATACAGTATTTTTACAGTATATATACAGTATACTGTATATATATGAGGAGACGTAATGAAATAGGTAAACAAAAATATAATACATACAAAATATAATCTCCAACCGTAACCCACGCGCACACACACACACACACACACACACAGCCCGTAGCCTAGTAGGTAGAGCTCTCGTATCACACACGAGGGGTCGGGGGTTCAATCCCCGGCCGGGCGGAGACAAATTGGGCTTGTCTCCTTTCATGTGTTAGCCTCAGTTCACCTAGCTGTAAATAGGTACCTGGAATAAGTGGACGACGTTGTGACGTCCCATCTGGGGTTGGCAAAAATGGTACAAGGCGAGATGGGTATCATATGGTTCACCTAAGCTGATGGCTACCTAAGCCTTCGGGCGAGACGGTACCGTCTATAGTGAGAATGGTACCATACAGATCCACCCTAAGCCTTCGTTTCCGATGTCGCCAATTGGCTAAATACAGACTACACACACATCCACAGCCATTCCAACAGTACATAAAACACTTAACATGCATTTCACGCAATACATTCCCAGTTAAGGAGGCGCGATAATAATGAGCTTAGCTCGCATTGCGTGGATTCCCCTTGACGAACAAGTAACTGAGTAACACAATCCCACACCTCCATAACATTGCATGACAGTACAGGAGTTTTATTGTTCATTTGTTCCGATAAACGGGTGGCTGAAAAATATCTATCGGGGAGCCCGGTCGAGGAAATTGAGTTGCGTGAGTTTTATCTGTGTTTACGCGAGTTTTATACGTGTTTCCATTACCGGGGACAATAAAAGGGGAAATCAGATATGGTGCTTTGCTCGGGTAACTTTGGTCTTGGTACGGTTACGTCTCGCTTCTTCCACTGCAACTTTATATACACAGCAAGACAAAAATCATGACTCTGTTCGAACTGCTTGAATGTGTTCTTATGTAACCCTTGACATGCATACAGTATACTGGGTAAAGAATAAAAAAGGAGATTCGATATTGTCTGATAATGCTTCGAAAATTTAAGGCCACCATTTATGTTTAAGAGTGTATACCAACAAATGTTCATATTAAGCTTTGGAACTCTTTCCCTCATCCTATGACTTAACACCTTAACACCTTACGAGCGGCCTATGCGGTTTATTTATATGTACCGCACAGCGGGGTGTTTTTAGCCAAAATAGGGCTGTTTACGTGATCATTTTCATGCCTAAATAAGACCCAGAACGTAAAACAAGTACCTATCCCTGAAAGGGCATAAACAGAGCTTTCGAATGACACCATAACGATCCTTGTATGATGGATAGTTTTCTTGCAAGCGAGTGAGAGAGGGAGGGTGTCAGTAGGTTCGGTTTTAGCCAAATAGGGCTGTTTACGTGATCATTTTCATGCCTAATAAGACCCAGAACGTAAAACAAGTATCTATCCCTGAAAGGGCATAAACAGAGCTTTCGAATGACACCATAACGATCCTTTTATGATGGCTAGTTTTCTTGCAATAACCGTGCAACGCGAGTGCAAAAAGCATGTAATTAGCCACTTTCCCGATACAATTCCTTATATAGCGAGTGAGAGAGGGAGGAGGGAGCTGGGATTCGTGTCAGTATGTTCGCCGCGGTGGTCTGGAGCAGTCATACGCTCGCTACTCTCCTGCCACCACTTGTCTCTCTCTCTCAGCAACATTACGTGCTGAAATTGCCACTCGACCTATGTCGAGCGCCGCCACATAGTCCAGCTTTATTTAACTCGACTTATGTTGCTCGCCGCTAATTAAGGGTTAAACTGATTCAAACTCCGTATGTCCAGATATATTTGCTCTAACGTACCTTGAATTTGGCTCTCTGTTACTCTTTCAACTTTGGGGAAGGCACTTGTTACAGGCAGCTTTGCCTTTTGTCTCCTTCACTCACATAGACAAAACAATCTAGCATACAGCACGATCATTTAAGTTTATGGGTGGCTACAGGATTCCCATTGGCACTATAATAGGACTCAAGTTTGTAGGATGATGGATTTACTTGCAATATATTTTTGACTCGGTTACATTTACGAGGATACATATCTTCATTTTGTTTTTTTACTATTAGTAGACGATTTTATGCAGCATAGGAAGATATTTTATAACAAAAGAATCCCAAACTAATTCAATTATAACTGACTTCCAATAATAGCCATGATATACAATTACAATACATGATAATCCTGGAGGGGTTCATGTCTGGTTAGTTACTGGCTTTACTCGGCAATAATATAAGAATCTCTTACGATTATCACCGTCGAATAACAGAACCGATGTTTAACCCTCCAGCCCCGGCTATGTATTATATATATATTCCTCGAAACCCGGGTGTTTTGGCCGAAAAACGTCTAGGCTAGGCTACCGTATATTCGTTAATCAGACTGCTTCCCGCATTCCCGCGCATCCCCAAGCGTAGCTGTGTTATTTACCTGTAGAATGGCATTAAGTAGAGCTCTCTAAGTCAACTGGTTGAGCTGTGATGATGATTTCATTGGAGATAACTTTATGGCCAAAACAGCCACTTTACACCACTTTTCGATACTTAACATCAACATACAGGCACACACGAACAAGCGACGCTCTCCTTCTTGTGGCCAGAGATGCGGGGCGACGGTCCAGCCGGCTGTTGTTTACATGCGTCGGACCGACGCCTCGCACACGAAGCTCACAGGCTTTCAACCACTGGGCGTTCAAGAGACCATCCGGGTACCTGTTATATGCTTTTTTATGGGCGTTCAAGAGCCCTTCCGTGGTGAGAGGGTTAAGGGGAGGTACTCTGTACATGGTTTATTTGTTCATTTATTAATTAATTAATTTATATTTATAAATTGCTCGCTAGACCTCCATCAAACTTAGAAAATACTCCGCCTAGACCCCCCTTCAAGATAGAAGGCCGGTTCATACTAAATAACAGGCTCGCTATCGCTCGCCAGGATAAAAATCGACACCTAAATGGCATGAAAGATCTTAATATTGGCAAAGAAATGGGTCAACAGGTATAAAAATCGCCAAACTAAAGGAGCGACGTCGTAAAATCTCATAACTAAATTGCAACACAATCCCACCCCTACTCTGTGCAACTCTCCAACTCAAGAGTGAAACGTGTGACGTCTACCAGCGTTGGCAGAATCGCCTCTCGTTAGCCACTAGAGCTCGCCAGGGACATCGAAGTGGGCTACGGTTATCGGAGAATGTTGTTCTTTCTTTCCTAGTAATCGTATTGTCACAGACAGTCCGGTGGTGGTTATTGTTTTCGTCTGTGACAACGGGTTATATTTTGTATAAATAGTAGTGAGGATAGTACCAGCGTGCGAATGAGAGAGACTTTCAGAGCGAGATGGTAGTGAGTGTCTGTAGGTGCGGGAGCTGCCTCTCGCTCGCTATTGGCCGGCGTGCCTGGCTGTGTCACGTGACACCTGCTGACTTGTTACGTCTCGGCCCGTGATTGGCCGACCATCGCACCTTCGCTCCTACACGAGGGTCCCCAGGAGCTGTCCTCGTCAGGACAGGCTTGGCGCGCGTGCTTCTAACATCCCATTGCATACTCTCCCCCGATCACCACCTTTATCACTGTTTCTCTCTCTGAACTTCTTCTTTTCCATTACTTCTCGCCGTTATTCAATTACTTATCCCCTTGGGTTCTGCATACGGTTTCCATAGCCGGCCCATTGTATTGCATGCGCCGCCCTCAGAGATATTTACATGTACTTAGAATAGGTTTGAGGGTTCTTAGTTAGTATAGGTTAAGAACTCTGTGTGTCTCCATTATTGATTTAGTGTTTCTGCTGTTTTATTTAATGCTAGACTGGGATAAGGTAACTGTAGTCGCTGTCTCCGATGTGTGTACGGTTTGCTTATACCTACACGACTTCGACCGGTCCTGTGGTAGCCTGTGTTGTCTTTTCGGTTGCGTCCTTTGCGAGTGCAGCATTGTGTTGACTGAGGGTTTTGGCCTGTACCAGTTCCACACTTTGCTGCCTCTTTGCTTGTCTTTAGAGGGTCGCCAGGATAGAACCAGATACTTGTGATCTGGATCTATCAAGAGAGCCCACTCGGTAATTAACGTAACTTAAAGGATGCAGTCTTAAGGACATCGCTAGGCTACGAGTCTGTCTTGCTCAACCCCAGTTCCTTACCTAGAGTATCCCAGCTAGACATTATTAATCGAGTAGACACTTGTTAGTATTTAATATAAGCTCTTTGATATGTACGCATTATTATTCATGGCATTTATAAGTCTAGGTTGTTGCTGAGCCGCACAACCATATTAGACTGTTTCATTGATGAGGAACTACTTCTTTTAGTGTCGAGCATTGCTACCATTGCGCATTTATAGTATTCTTGTGTCAGTTAACATTATATGTCCTATCTTTTAGTGTATTTAGTGACTTTCTTCAGAAGTTTCCAGGTCTATGCTGTAGGACTATACTTCACTTTCTTTCAGAAAGGAGTGAAGAGTAACTGTATTGAATCATCTTTTTATTGTATTAAATCTTGCAGTGATTTAATTGATCTTTCCATAGATTCCTTTTATGCATTTTAACATAACTTGCATCTTGGTTGTTATCAGGCTATACCAGTGTGGGTTAGCCTGAAGTAAGGTACATTTATGCCCAGTTAAGGATACCCCGTTATCGCAGATTAACTCTGGAGGGTATAGGTGTTTTGTTCGCCGGCATATAAGTTCGAGGGTTTGGACCTAGCATACCATTGTTGCATAGTGCCCTATTACTAGTCCAATCATTAAGTGCCCTTGTTTTATTCGTAGCCCCAGTCGTAACAAATGGCGACCTTGCCTAGTATCTTATCTTAGTCGTCATAACAAATGGTGACCTTGCCTAGTATCTTATCTTAGTCGTCATAACAATGGCGACCTTGCCTATTATCTTATCTTAGTCGTCATAACAAATGGCGACTGTAGTCTAGGATTTAGTGAACTAAGAAATAATTGCAGGATTTTTGGACATTTGTTTTTTGAGGAATATTTTGGACATGTTGGAATTTTTTTTGGCAACGTAGTATAGCACTTGAGTTATCTTCAAGCAATGTTTGAGTGAATAGTGCTACATGAGAGTTTAGGTACTTTTTTTTTATAAACGTTGAGGACTTCCGGTGGACACTATGTCGAACGACGGATCAGTACATAGTGAGGGCACAGGCGAAGAGGTGGAGAAGGTGGAGTTGTCTAGCGGCGCTCGGGTGGTGAACAGTGAGGAGGATGCTCGGATTTTTTTTGAGGAGCCTGTGTCAGCGGATCGAGTGTCGGGGCTAGACCGGTACAGATTACAGTGTGTAGCCACGGTCTTAGGGTTTCCTGGTACTAGCGGTTTGTCGAGAAGTGAGCTGGTTACCTGTGTGCTCGGTGGGGTGCGTGGGTCTTCGGGTGGAGCGGGAGCTGGGGAACCTTCGGCCTAGCCCACATTCCACTCGACTCCTACCATGGCGCCCCCTCGGGTTCCGGAGCCGGGTACGTTCCCGCAGGCCGATGCCCGCTGGCGGTTGGGTATGCCTCTAGGTGATTCACGGGGTGGGTCCCCAATAGTAGCACCCCCTCCTCAGGTTTTGTCTTCTGAGATGTTGTTTCGGCTCGAGCTCGCCAAACTTGAGCTCGAGCAGCGGCAGCGAGAGGCTGAGCTCAGGCAGCAGCGGGAATCTGAGCTTGGGATGGCTAAGATTCTGCAGCAGCAGCGGGAATCTGAGCTTAGGATTCAGGCTGAGGAGAGAAAGGCCATGTACTGTGCAGACATAGAGCTTGAGAAGTCTCGGGTGGAGTCGACAGGGCAGCATCTCGGTTCTGGGAATCGAGGTCTTGATCAGTCTTTATCGCACCTTCTTAAGTTAGTCCCTGCATTTGACGAGTCGGGTGTCACCGAGTTTTTCCTGCGTTTTGAGAATAAGTGCCGGGAGCACCAATGGCCCGAGGTTAAGTGCGCAGCCCTTGTATCCTCTAGGTTGGTTAGCAAAGGACTCAAGGCATATGATGCGTTGCCCTTGGAGTCTTGCATCGCTTATGAGGTATTGAAGGAAGCTATCCTGCGGGCGTACGAGTTACAACCAGAGACATATAGGTTGAAGTTTCGGGGTGTTACGAAGGGTCGTGAGTGCAATTTTCTAGAACATGCCCGGGAACTGTCTGATGCTTTGAGAAATTGGCTGAGGTCAGAGAAGGTGACGACGTTCGAAGAGCTTGAGCAGTTATTCCTTCTAGAGCAATTTTTTAAATGCACAGGCGGCGACCTGACTTTGAACCTCAAAGAGAAACAACCTAAAACTCTACAAGAGGCAGCTGAGTTGGTTGACCTGAGAGTATCGCTGATACGTGGGTGCGGGTCTGCACAACGGACCGATGCAGTTAACAAGGGGCGCAACACTCCACCCCCCCCGAGTCAGTGATGCAACATATAATAACAAAAATAATAGCAATGATACTAATTTTGATCACAAACCAAAAACCGTCCCATTTAAGAAAGGTCAGGGCCCTTCCCCACCTCAGGGGAAGTCCAAGGGTGAAGTAGAGTGTTTTGCTCGCCGCTAAATAAGGGTTAAGTGTCATAATAAGGGGCATTTTGCACGTTCCTGCCCTAGTAACCAACCTACAGCAGTTATGTCTTTGGCTAGCAACATTGGGGTGTCTCTGAGGTCTTCTGCATTTATCCGGGGTGATATGTCAGATGCGAGGGCACAGCCAGTGAAGGAGTGTCCGGAAGGCTCGAAACCTGTCCGCGATGCTTTTTGCGACCATAGAGGGCGTGGCTGCGTGAGTTGGGCTGGTTGCAAGCATGGGTTGGAGTTGTTGCGTGATACAGGTGCATCCCCGACTCTGATGAAAAACTTTACAGGCCAACCTATAAACGCGGCACGGGTAGTTGTGGTGCAGGGTATTAATGCTACACGGTCATACCCGTTGGTTCGAGTGGAGCTGGAGGTTGATGGTGTGACACGAGAGATAGATGTTGGACTCGTAGAAAAACTGCCGGTAGAGGGCGTCGACCTTCTTCTCGGCAACGACTTTGCGATGCCTACTTCTGAGGTTCCACCCTTAGTCGTTGCCGAGAGGGCGGCCGACGTGAGTAGGGAGGGGCAGGAGTTGGTCGAGAGGTGTCAATTACAGCAGAGGGCGTGTGTTGTCACCCGATCGCGTGCATCTAAGGTGTCACAGCCTATTCCTCAGTCTCTAGACCAGCGGAGGAACGGTCGGAAGGAGAAAGCTAAAGTTGGGAGAAGTTTTGTGAGTTTTGATCCAGCGGCTCTTCTTGGCGACTCAGTATTAGCACCAACGTTTAGGTCCGGAGTGGCCCCAGAACCTGTCATACTTGGTGAGGATGTGGGGCGTGAGAAAGCTCCGAGACGGCAGAGTTGTACACTTGAGCAGGATGGGATCGAGCAGTCCAGTATCGGGGAAGGCCATAAATTGCTCCGGGAGCGCTTGGATGGATTGGCTCCTTCGGATGTCTGTCGACTGCAGTTAGATGATCCTTAGCTTCAGAAGTGTAGTAATGGGGCTATTGAACTCAATGAGGATGGGGAAACATGTCATGTGAACCTGTTAGAGTTTGTGAGACAACCACCTGAGCAGCCTACTGTCCCTGTGTTGGTCTGCTGCGGCCAAGGTGGAGAAGGAGGGGGGGGGGCAGTGGGGCACAGGTGGAGGAGAGTTGGGATTGTCATGTCTCGGTGGAGCAGTGGGCGGGGGACACGAGCCAGGTGGCTGTGGAAGCGCTAGAGCACCTGCCTGAGCAGCAGTGAGCAGCGCTCCAGCACCCGCTCGGTTCATACCCCACTGTTTGTGCCGAGCACCCAGGCCTCACAACTCTTGCGGTGCACGAGGTTCCGCTGACAGGTCACTTGAGTGTGAGTAGACCGTTGGCCTCGTTGTTTCAGTGGTTCAAGGTGGGCGACGAGGCTTTGGCATGGTTGTCAGGTCAGGGTCGACCCATGGCTGCTAAGGGTAGTGGTCAGAATCAGGATATTGAGCAGATTGGTGAGGTTGGCTGTGGAGTGGATGTGCCCGGTCGTCGCATAGCCTCCCAATGCTGCTCTAGTATTATGCAACAGCCCTACCATAGACCGACTGTATCTGGCCATGTCGCTGAAGGCGGTGATGCTGCGCAGGCAGATGTAGTTGCAAGGAATGCGGGGGTGCGCATGTACGGTATCGGCGGGGGAGCATTAGCAATTATGAACTGTGGGAGTGACTGCACAGGTGGTACAGATTGTCGCCCTCGTGACCTGGCTGTTCTAGGGACAAAGGTGGAGAAGGAGGGTGATTATAGTGTAGAAACTGTGGTCTCGGCTGGGTTGTGGGAGGGCAATGAGCATGTTGTTCGTCGAGATAAGTTGCAACCTCTTGTTCCTAAGCGTCAAAAGAGGTTGTTTGCTACGCTGTGACAGTACATCCGCATGTTTGTTCATTCTCCAGGCCTGATGTACGGGGTAGAATCCGACATGGAGGCTGGAGATAGTGCAAGGCTCAAAGTGGCTCCCTACCGTATAAATCCTGCTCGACAGCCTGTGGTGAAAGCAGAGCTGGACTACATGTTGACGAAGGGTCTGAGGGATAAGGAATGTCGTGAGTGGTCGTTGCCTGTAACTTTGCAACCTGTGTTAAGTGGCAAGATCAGTGTGTGTGTTGATTGCAAGAGTGTGTGTGCATTATCCCTGACAGACGCCTATACCTTATTTAGAGTTGACGGCACCATAGACCGCATCGGGGCTGCATCGCTTATCACGAAGGTAGAACTAGTGAAAGGTTATTGGCAGGTCCCGTTGCCGGAAAGAGCGAAGAGAAGTGCCAGTCTTGTGATGAACTGGGCAGTTTATCAGTGCCAGGTGTTGTTTTGCTGCCGGAACACAAGTTAGATGTGTGGCATGTTAAGGGCGCTGATAATGTTGTGGCTGATTGTTTGTCACTGGAGGATACGCTTCAAGGAGCTCCCTCGCCGTTCAGTCAGTGTGTGTTTGAGAGTAGAGAAAAATTAGGCTTGCCCCAGTAGAGCAGCCGTCAAAAACAACATTAAAATTAAATAAAAAATCACATAAAAACTCTTTCTTTTTGATAGTTAATTGTAAGTTGCCAATGTTATAGCTAAAGTCCTAAGTTGAACCTGTCTTTCACTTAATAGGCTGGGCTCTGTGAAGCTCGCTCAGGGAGCATAGCAGGCTATATTATACTATTGTGTTGGGGAGGGGTTGTAGGACTTTCTTTATACTAATATGTTGTTTTATTTAAGATTGACCTTTGCATTTCATTTCTGGTGGAGTGGCTAGGTGTGGCGGGTCTTGTCGGCATTCTGCCTTGTCAGATATGGTGCTCGCCTAATGTTGAGCATCCAATATCTTGGGCGGGGTGTGACGTCTACCAGCGTTGGCAGAATCGCCTCTCGTTAGCCACTAGCGCTCGCAAGGGACATCGAAGTGGGCTACGGTTATCGGAGAATGTTGTTCTTTCTTTCCTAGTAATCGTATTGTCACAGACAGTCCGGTGGTCGTCTTTGTTTTCGTCTGTGACAACGGGTTATATTTTGTATAAATAGTAGTGATGATAGTACCAGCGTGGGAATGAGAGAGACTTTCAGAGCGAGATGGTAGTGAGTGTCTGTAAGTGCGGGAGCATCCCTGCCTCTCGCTCGCTATTGGCCGGAGTGTCTGGCTGTGTCACGTGACACCTGCTGACTTGTGACGTCTCGGCCCGTGATTGGCCGACCATCGCGCCTTCGCTCCTACACGAGGGTCCCCAGGAGCTGTCCTCGTCAGGACAGGCTTGGCGCGCATGCTTCTAACATCCCTTTGCATACTCTCCCCCGATCACCACCTTCATCACTGTTTCTCTCTCTGAACTTCTTCTTTTCCATTACTTCTCGCCTTTATTCAATTACTTATCCCCTAGGGTTCTGCATACGGTTTCCATAGCCGGCCCATTGTATTGCATGCGCCGTCCTCAGAGATATTTACATGTACTTAGAATAGGTTTGAGGGTTCTTAGTTAGTATAGGTTAAGAACTCTGTGTGTCTCCATTATTGATTTAGTATTTCTGCTGTTTTATCTAATGCTAGACTGGGATAAGGTAACTGTAGTCGCTGTCTCCGATGTGTGTACGGTTTGCTTATACCTACACGACTTCGACCGATCCTGTGGTAGCCTGTGTTGTCTTTTCAGTTGCGTCCTTTGCGAGTGCAGCATTGTGTTGACTGAGGGTTTTGGCCTGTACCAGTTCCACACTTTGCTGCCTCTTTGCTTGTCTTTAGAGGGTCGCCAGGATAGAACCAGATACTTGTGATCTGGATCTATCAAGAGAGTCCCCTCGGTAATTAACGTAACTTAAAGGATGCAGTCTTAAGGACATCGCTTGGCTACGAGCCTGTCTTGCTCAACCCCAGTTCCTTACCTAGAGTATCCCAGCTAGACATTATTAATCGAGTAGACACTTGTTAGTATTTAATATAAGCTCTTTGATAATTATGTACGCATTATTATTCACAGCATTTATTAAGGTCTAGGTTGTTGCTGAGCCGCACAAACATATTAGACTGTTTCATTGATGAGGAAGTACTTATTTTAGTGCATTGCTACCGTTGCGCATTTATAGTATTCTCGTGTCAGTTAACATTTTTATGTCCTATTCTTTTAGTGTATTCGATTTACACGTGTGGTGTCCTGCCTCCTGCCTTTATATAGTTTAAGATACGAGCATCTTATGAGCATCAGACTTTCTTCAGAAGTTTCCAGGTCTATGCTGTAGGACTATACTTCACTTTCTTTCAGAAAGGAGTGAAGAGTTTATTGTTGTTTAGAGAAACTGTATTGAATCATCTTTTTATTGTATTAAATCTTGCAGTGATTTAATTGATCTTTCCATAGATTCCTTTTATGCATTTTAACGTAACTTGCATCTTGGTTGTTATCAGGCTATACCAGTGTGGGTTAGCCTGAAGTAGAGTACATTAATTTTATGCCCAGTTAAGGATACCCCGTTATCGCAGATTAACTCTGGAGGGTATAGGTGTTTTGTTCGCCGGCATATAAGTTTGAGGGTTTGGATCTAGCGTACCGTTGTTGCATTGTGCCCTATTACTAGTCCAATCATTAAGTGCCCTTGTTTTATTCGTAGCCCCGGTCGTAACAAACGATACTCCCAATCTTTCTTCTATTCAACAGCTGAGCTCTGCAACTCTCTCCCTGAATCGATCTTTCCCTCATCCTATGACTTAAATTGCTTCACACTCCGTGTGTCCAGACATTTTGGCTAGAACATTCCTTGATTTTGGCCCTGTCACTCTTTCAACTCTGGGGGAGGCACTCGTTACAGGCAGTTATGCCTTTTGTCTCCCTTATCCACATAGAAAAACATGCAGTTTGGTAAATATGGTGTTAATTACTGTAGACATTGTTATGTTCATCGGTTATATTTGTATACTTAACCCCTTCTGTACCAGCGACGTCTTCATAAGGGGAGGTGTGGTGGAGTGGTCTTGCCACTGGCCTGGTAATCCAAAGGTCCCGGGTTCAAATCCCGATGTATCAATGGGAAGATATTATTGGGATGGAATTTGTGCTGTACCTGGTATCAGTGCATTACCACAAGCCCACCGAAACGTCAATAAAATACCCTCATTGTTCCCTGATTAAATAGCACTGTATGAATATTCCCATATTCAAAATATGCTATAGGGGTGCAATGCCTGGTGAGTTATCTGCTCAACAGGTGGCGTTGTGTGTGTTTAAGTGTGAGAGTCCGAGTGTAGGGGTTGAGACAGTGAAGCACGGGAACGAGGTGGCTTCAGAGATGGGGTCATTTCGGGCCATGAGTGAGCACCGTGCCTCATGTGAAGGCAAGATGGCAGGTGCTCGTTGTACTCTACGTGCTTCACATGTCTCACTCCCTAGACTGGAACAAGACCTCACGGGCTTCACTCTTCATTGTAAAGCGGTGAATGTTAAGGCTCTCAGCCTATGCCCGAGAGGAAGTAAGTTGGAATATAGAAAAAAAAAAAAAAAAATCCAGCCACACTTGAAGACTTTATGAAGCTTAGGGTGGATATATAGTAGCTAAAAGGATTAGTTGAGATAGTATGTAGCCTTTTAATGGGTAGATGTCCTTCCTAAGTTCAACAAAATTGTCTAATAGTTGCCAGAATATAATGAGAAGGGCGTCACCGGTACTGAATGGGTTATTGAACGCTCGAAAAATACACCACGAATGTTATCCCCAATGGTTTTATTTATCCCTCATTTTTACACGCTGGCTGGAATACCTGCATGCATCATTAAGGGAGCCCACCTCGATTGTTTTCTCTTTCTCTCCCTCTCTCTTTGGCCTGTATATTTTCGGCCCCATTCAGGCTACTGTTTTAAGACGTTTAACCCCATCCAGGTGTCAATATTTTGCCCGGCGAAAAATAGCGAGCCAGGATATATATATTTTTGTTTTGACAGAAAGCTAAATTTGTAAATTTTTCGACAGAAAAATGTCTCCGGCGAAGCCGGATTTCTCCATACAATGCAGGCTCGCTATCGCTCGCCAGGAAGAAATCGACACCTGTATGGGGATAAACGTTTTAAAACAGTTGGCTGAATGGGGCCGAATGGATACAAGCCAGGGAAAGAGAGAAAAGGAGAGAAAGTTAACTAAAAAAGCCGGTGACCCCCCTTAAGGGTGCACAACACAACATCTCTCTTCAAAGGTCTACGTTTCCTTTTATGCCTCTTCCCTCACCATTTTATTTACTTGATTTCGTATTATGAATTAATGCTTTAATATGCGTATGCCTATATTTAACGATTCGATTTTATGTTTCATATATTTAAATGTTTGTTCAACGTCTTATAAACAAATTCAGAGAGAAACCGGTACTTTCCTCGAGTGTTTAATCCTTTCATTACTAATGGGTCTTATTAAGCTTTGGAAAATAATGTAAAAATATAGACAAAACGTCACACGATTAAAAAAGTTAACCATTTCAATCAGATGATATTAATTTTGGCTCCATCCTAGCTGCCTACAAACGTTTTCATTCAGCTTGGGAAAGGTCTGTGATACGAGGATGCGACGACGCTTATCTTAATTATATCCTGGCTAAGATGAGACAAGTTTATGCAGTTTAGGAAGGATCTTAAAGAATATAAGATATCAAAACTAACTTAATTAAGCCTCAGATCCTTCCAGAGTTTAGTATAATCGGCTAATAAAGGCTAAAACGCGTCATAATCCTTAAGGGGTTAACTGACACACTAAAACCCTTTGATTCCTAGAAGTCCTTCTAAGCTGAATTGAATCTTCTGGCAGTATCATAAATAAGATAAAGAATGTGTTGTCTGTTTAACTCTTATGCTGCAGGCTTATTTCTGCTATAATAGGGCTCCTTCAGGCACTGTTGATTGCTTAAGCAAGTGCCTGAATGAAATGAAATGTATACAACAAAACACTAGAAGAAAATAGCTTCAAAATGACACCAGAACGAGATTCGTAACGGGCAGGGTTCACCCGCAGCGCTACCACAGACATCGGCAAATATTCACTAATTATTTGCAATTTGCCTTGGGCAGCACTGCATATATCTTGTTTGAGATAGGATCATGTGGTGAGAGTCTCAGTGCCCCGGCAGACGTGCTGAAAAGCGGACGGGAGCCTGTCGCGCTCCCGCTCACTCTCACTCGTCTCCACAGGCTTTATGGACTTTAAATTGCAGTAAATTGCCATGGCGTTCCAGAACGGGTCCCGCAAAGAAAGGGTTAAACCATCAAATTCATAAATTTGGATGGGGTAAAATATAAATGAAAAGAAGCGACTGTGGGGGAAATGACTGGGGAAAGGGACTGTGTGGGAAATGACTGGGGGAAGTGACTTTGGGGGTAATGACTGGGAAGCGACTGTAGGGATAATGACTGGGGGAAGTGACTGTGGGGGTAATGACTGGGAAGCGACTGTAGGGGTAATGACTGGGGGAAGTGACTGTGGCGGAAGTGACTGGGGAAAGTGACTGGGGGGGGGGGAAATTATTGGGGGAAGTGACTGGGGTAAATGACTGAGGGAAATGACTGGGGGAAGTGACTGTGGGGGATGTGACTTTGTGGAAAATGGCTGGGGGAAGTGACTGTGGTAAATGACTGGGGGATGTGACTGTGGGGGAATGATTGTGGGGGAATTGACTGGGGGAAATGACTGTGGGGGGAAATAACTGTGGGGGAATGACTGTGTGGGAAATGACTGTGGGGGAATGACTGTGTGGGAAATAACTGTGGGGGAATGACTGGGGGAAATGACTGTGGGGGAGATGACTATGGGGGAATGACTGAGGGAAATTACTGTGGGGGAATGACTTTGGGGGAAATACCTGTGGGGGAAATTACTGTGGGGGAAATGACTGTGGGGGAGGTGACTGTGGTGGAAATGACTGTGGGGAAACGACTGTGTGGGAAATTACTGGGGGAAATTACTGTGGGGGTGGTGACTGTGGGGAAAATGACTGTGTGGGAAATGACTGGGGGAAACGACTGTTGGGGAAATGACTGTGTGGGAAATGACTGTGGTGAAATGACTGGGGAAATGATTGTGGGGGAGGTGACTGTGGGGGAAATTACTGTGGGGGAAATGACTGTGTGGAAATGACCGTGGGGTAAATGACTGGGGGAAGGGACTGCGGGGGAATGTCTGTGATGGATGACTGTGGGGGAATGACTGCGGGGAAATGACTGTGAGGGATGACTGTGGGGGAATGACTGTGATAGATGACTGTGGGGGAATGACTGCGGGGAATGACTGTGAGGGATGACTGTGGGGGAATGACTGTGGTGGGAATGACTGGGGGAAGGGACTGTGGGGGAAGGGACTGTAGGGGAAGTGACTGTGGGGGAAGTGATTGTGAGGGAAGGGACTGTGGGGGGAATGACTGGAGGAAGGGACTGTAGGGGAAATTACTGTGGGGGAATGACTGTGAGGGACGACTGTGGGGGAATGACTGTGAGGGATGACTGTGGGGAAATTACTGTGAGGGATGACTGTGGGGGAATGACTGTGAGGGATGACTGTGAGGAAATGACTGGGGGGAATTGACTGGGGGAAGGGACTGTGGGGGAAATGACTGGGGGAAGGGACTGCAGGGGAGGGGAGGGGATTGGCTGCAAACAAATAATCCGGCTATTGACAAAAATCTATATTTTTGTTCTCATTCTTGGTCTGATTGTCACTTTGCGCCTCTCTCTCTCTCTCTCTCTCTCTCTCTCTCTCTCTCTCTCTCTCTCAATTATAACCGATGTGCTCCAGTTCTCGTATTTCTCTCTCACAATACCGTCTTTTCGATCTGAGCCGAGTGTCTCTTCAGCCCCTCCTTCAAGACTCTCTCTGTCCTCCTCCTGCTTCCACTCTTATTTCTTCCTGCACTATCTTATTTGTGTTCATTTTGTGACTGCACCAATACTTGATTTAGTGCATATAGGGGATGAACATTTGTTTTATCCATTTATTTATTTATTTGTTCATTTTTATTTGTTTATGTATTTTATTTTTTGCAACGGCTCCCCTTGTTGTAAGCAGCAATATGTGAAGTGCTTGTTGAATGTCGTAGGTTTTCAATGGTGCGGCTAAACTTTTCCCCAATATGTATGTATTTGGTATCAAAATATTCAGAATCACGAGCTGCACAAAACTACGTAAAATGGTGTTGATCATCCGTGTAGTATTTAAGATATGAATTTTTAAGTGGAATTGAGTTTTTTCCAATATGGCCGACAAAATACGACGTGTAGAGCAAAACCTTTCTCCATAACATTTGTGTGGCATTGGTGGAGGGGGTTATACACTAAAACACACTAATCTCCTATAAGTGGGAGAGACATTATTTACGTTTACAAAATTGGAGAAATGCGGCTGACCCGGGCGTATCTGGCTACCATTTTGGATTTTTAGTATATCAAATGTTGCTCAATATAACAACTCACCTTGTGTCAAAGTTTGGTAGCCATCCGACAAAGTGGTTCCAGAGTTATTGCGCTAATACGAGTGCCCAAGAAAAATTGAAAGAATAAACAAAAAATAGTAAAATTATTTTCTTCTTCCTCCTCCTCCACCTTCCTTCCGCAACATACTCCTCTTGTTCTTCCTCCTCCTCCACCTTCCTTCCACTACAATTATACTCCTCTTGTTCTTCCTCCTTCCCCACCTTCCTTCCACTACACACTCCTCTTGTTCTCCCTCCTCTTCCACCTTCCTTTCGCTACACACTCCTCTTGTTCTACCTCCTCCTCCTCCACCTTCCTTCCATAACATACTTCTCTTGTTCTCCCCCCCCCCCCCCCCCTTCCTTCCGTGTCCCCATTGTTGACCTCTGTGCAGCCATTAGCTGGAGTGTTGACCCTGGCCAATCCAATGGAAAGCTCTAGGGTCTTTTTTGTTCTGCCTGTTGACCAGACGATTTGTCCATCTTAGATATGTAGGAATTCCTGGTAACTTAGAAGGACAGGGCACATACGCATATACATACTGTATATGCAAACATACAAAATCTATATATGCTTAACACACATACACTACACACACCCACACATTCATAAAGACTAACATGAACAGGTTAACACATAAACACATTATACATACTGTACATATTCATTATGCATATATATAGCTTACATGAACATTATACATACTGTACATATTCATTATGCATATATATAGCTTACATGAACAGGTTAACACATAAACACATTATACATACTGTACATATTCATTATGCATATATATAGCTTACATGAACAGGTTAACACATAAACACATTATACATACTGTACATATTCATTATGCATATATATAGCTTACATGAACATTTTAGTTATCTGTATGTGGTAACCCAGGTTCGAATCCCGGTGGATCACATATTTGCCTTCATTAATTTCTTTGGGAGGTGTTTGGTGCTGCAGTGAAATTAATAATGTTCCTATTGAATCGACGATATATTCAACTTAGGTATGTACACATTTTTGGTCACATACATGGACACAGAAACGTACACGCACAGATAAACACATACGTCACGGTCACTGTGGCCGAGCGTTCTTAGTCACTGTATTAGGAGTGCTCGCTCCGGTGTCGGGGGTTCGATCCCAAGCGCCGGCAGGGGAAATTCTCTAAAAAACTTTCACTGGCCGTGAAGACAAGGTCTGGACGGACCGTCTCGGAGGACCCACAAAGTCTCCTGCCCACGTCCTACTCCCTCGGGGGTATCTAGGTTAAGTCTGTGTATTTTGAGCCTCATTGGCTGCCGGCTTGAAATAATCCTATTATTATTAGTTTTATTTATTATTACGCATGTATACGTATAGCCATACACACACATACATCCAACCGTACGTTGAACATACACACACACACACACACACACACACTAACATACACACACACACACACACACACACACACACTAACATACACAGCCAAATACACAAACATATACACCCACCCAAACATCACAGTATCACCTTTCAAGCCAATTACACACACGAACACACACAGACATATATATATATATATATATATATGCATGCAAACATACACACACAGCCAATCACACAAACACATGCACCCACCTACACATGACAGTATCACCTTCACAGCCAATTTATTTTTGTGCAGTCTCACCCCACACACGGAGGAGGGTATATTGAGTCCTTTATACACCCTTATTACCGGCATCCTCTATACAGTTTACCACTTCTGTACCGGCGACGTTTTTTTTAGTTTTATCTTTAGACGATGTTGTGCAGTTTAAGAAGGATCTGTGGTAGTAAAGAGGGTTAAGTGAGATAGTTCGAAGCCTGTTAATGGCTGGAGGTCCTTTATAAACTGAATAACATAGTCTAATAGTAGCCAGAATAACATAGTCTAATAGTAGCCAGAATAAAGTTAGAAGGAATGCACCGGTACAGAAAGGGGAATATTTGTTTTTTCTTAGTTTGCTCCCTAGACCTATATTAAGCTTTAAAAACGACACCAAGACCCCCTTCGACATAAACGACACCAAGACCCCCTTCGACATAAACGACACCAAGACCCCCTTCGACATAAACGACACCAAGACCCCTCTCGACATTAACGACACCAAGACCCCTTCGACATAAACGACACCAAGACCCCTTTCGACATAAACGACACCAAGACCCCCTTCGACATAAACGACACCAAGACCCCCTTCGACATAAACGACACCAAGACCTCCTTCGACATAAACGACACCAAGACCCCCTTCGACATAAACGACACCAAGACCCCCTTCGACATAAACGACACCAAGACCCCTTTCGACATAAACGACACCAAGACCCCCTTCGACATAAACGACACCAAGACCCCCTTCGACATAAACAAACGACACCAAGACCCCCTTCGACATAAACGACACCAAGACCCCCTTCGACATAAACGACACCAAGACCCCCTTCGACATAAAATTGTGTATTTAATGGCAGAAACATGTCCCTACCAAAGGCTCATTCCCTCCAAGTTACAGGCTCGCTAAAATCGATACCTAAATGGAACGAAAGATCTAAGTATTGGCAAAGAAATTGGGCGAAAGGTCCGGACCTAAAACGCCAAAATAATGGGGCGAACGTCTTAAAATCTCAAAACGAGTGGAGCAAAACATGACGGAGAAGGGGGTCCAGAAAAAAACCAAAGCTTTGCCTTAACTCTTGTAATCACCTCATTCTGGCTAGCACTGGACGATATTATTCAGATTAGGTTGGACCTATAGAAAACAACGATGTACAGTTGTCCGCATGAATTTGTATCTCATAACTTAATAATGCTATTTTCCATTCCATACATAAAATTACTTAGTGGCTAGAAAGTCATGTGGGCAACTGTACATACAATGACATAGAGGATAACCTATCTCTCGTAACCTGCATAAGATTGTTTAACCCCTTCTGTACCGGTGCCATCCTTTTAACTTTATTCTGGCTACTAT
This sequence comes from Paralithodes platypus, assembly GCA_032716605.1. Lineage (NCBI taxonomy): Eukaryota > Metazoa > Arthropoda > Malacostraca > Decapoda > Lithodidae > Paralithodes > Paralithodes platypus. The sequence goes on along the minus strand of CM064578.1, from coordinate 5,227,918 downwards.
GAGACGATCTTATTCCGTTTAAAAAGGGCTTCCAGCAAATAACAGGCTCGAAAGATCTCACTGAACCATTGTTACTACCACAGATCCTTCTTAAACTGCACAACACCGTCTTAGTATAGCCAAACTAATTAAAAAAGACATCATCGGTACAGAAGGGGTTAATGAGATCTAGACTAGAATAATAATAAGGAAGGTGTCCTATCATTCTGACAGGTTTAATCAGATGATGCCTGAATTATACAGGGTGCCCCGCGAGTTTTGTCAAATACTTCCAGAGATGAAAGAATAAGTAATTCTAAGTAAAAACTGTTATATACACATAGGCTTTTTGGAGCATTGTTTTGTAGTTATGGACCCTTAAAGTCGGCATTTTTTTTTTTTTTATAGTTTCTTTTCTTCTTTTTCTTCAATAAGATGAGGATAGAAAAAAAAACTATAAAGTGTATTATGATGAATGATATCAATACTTCAAACTGACACCAAAAACTTCCCTACATCGTACTTCATATTCCCTTGACATGGAGTTGAATATTACAAGAAACCAACAAAACCTAATTTTAAGTTCATCATCACGGAAAGAAGAAAGGAGCTACAGAGGATTTGTTGGTGTTTTCATTAATTATTGATGCCATGCACCATCATACAGCATTTAACGTTATCGATATTCATTTTCATTACTAGGAAAATGGGTTTAAACTGACAGAAAAAAAAAAAATAAATCTGTAGCTCCTTTCTTCTTTCCACGATGATGAGCTTAAAATTAGGTTTTGTTGGTTTCTTGTAATATTCAGTTTGAAGTAGTGATATCATGCTTCATAATACACTTTATATATTTTTTTCCTATCCTCATCATATTGAAGAAAATCAGGGTTAGAAATTACAAAAAACACCAAAATGCCGACTTTAAGGGTCCATAACTACAAAACAATGCCCCAAAAAGCCTATATGTATACAACAGTTTTTATTTAGAATTACTTAATCTTTCATCTCTGGAAGTATTTGACAAAACTCGCGGGACACCCTGTATAATATATATTATTTTTCTTCCGTAGATATGCTCTCTCTATAGCCTGACTGCTTAGCATGAACAATTCTGGTGGTCTAATTCCAGATGAGTGAAACAATGAGTCATGTATGTTTTGTAACCTGGCTCAATGCATTTAGGCTTCCCCAAATAGCGGCACCTTAGCTGTATTTTAGCCATGGCACGGTGCAGTTCATCTCGTCAAAAGTTGCCTTGCCACTGTCTCACCATCTCGGCTTGTAATTACGGACTCCACACTCTCATGCCACCTATACAGTTTCTCACTTTTTGTTTTGTTTTTCTATGTGATTGAGGGAGGCTAAAGGAAGACCTGCCTATAGCGAGTGCCTCCCCCATAGTTGAAAGAGTGACAGGGCCAAAATCAAGGGATGTTCGAGCCAAAATGCCTGGACACACGGAGTTTGAAGCAATTTAAGTCATAGGAAGAGGGAAAGACTGATTCTGGGAGAGAGTTCCAGAGCTCAGCTGTTGAGTAGAAGAAAGTTTGAGAGTAACGTTTCACTCTTGGGTTGGAGAGTTGCACAAAGTAGGGGTGGGATTGAGTTGCAAGACGGGTACCACGTGCCCTATGTAAAGGAGGTGGTATACACTGGGAAAGCTCTGAGGAACACTGATTATTATAGTAGCGATAGAATAGCGAGAGAGATGCAACATTGCGGCGGAGAGAGAGAGATTGCAGAGAGTTGGTGAGTGGACGGGAGTTAATGATACGAAAGGCCTTCCTTTCAACTTTGTCTAGGAGAGCGGTGTGAGAGGAACCTCTCCACACATGTGAACAATACTCAATACAAGGATGCAATATGCCCCTGTACAGAGCAAGAAACTGTGCAGGGGAAAAGAACCCCCTAAGGCGGTTGAGCACACCCAGCTTCTGGGAGGCTGCCTTAGCAAGACTGGTAATATGGACCTTCCAACTGAGAGCAAAAGAAAAGGAGACACCAAGAATATTGAGAGAAGATGAAGGATTGATTTTTTTATTGTTGAAGAAAAAGGGATAGTCCGCTGGGAGTTCCTTACGGGTAGATAGATGGAGAAATTGGGTTTTGGGAGCATTAAAGGTAACAAGGCTTTCTCTGCCCCAATTGGAGATAGTATTTAGATCAGAATTTAAGAGTTCTATGGCTTCATTACGTTTGTCGTTGAGGGATTGCTGGCTGGGGCGTTCTGAAAAACTAATGGAGTAGTGTAAGGTTGAGTCGTCTACGTATGAATGGATGGGAATTGAGGTACAGTTGAGGAGATCATTTATAAAAATTAGAAAGAGAATAGGAGATAGGACAGAGCCCTGAGGAACACCGGAGTTTATAGGGTGAGGAAATTAACAATGGCCATCCACAACCGTGGCTATGGAACGGCCGGAAAGGAAATTAGAGACAAAGGCACAGATGGAGGGATAGAAACCAAAGAAGGGTAGTTTAGAAATTAAAGATTTGTGCCAGACTCTATCGAAGGCTTTCGATATGTCTAGTGCAATAGAAAAAGTCTCACCGAATTCACGAAAGGAGGATGACCAAGAGTTAGTAAGATATGAAAGAAGATCACCAGTAGAGCGACCCTTAACCCTTAAAGATCGGGGCCCGACTTAAGTCCGAATCGAAAAATTTGGACTATGTGGCGGGGCCCGCCTTAAGTCCGAGTGCAATTTTGGCGCAATATTGGCTCTGAGAAAGAGACGAGTGACTGGAGGAGCATGGGTTACCTCATGACCGCTCGCCACGGCCGCCGTGGACCTACTGAGATTTACTCCACTTACATCCATCCTCACTCCCTCGCTAATTATATAAAGAAATTACCGTATTTTAGCGATTTTGCCCTTCGGTTGCACGATCGTTGCAAGACAACCAGTGATCGTAGAAGGATGGTTCGGGTGTCATTGGAAAGCTCAATTTACGCCCTTTCAGGGATACATACTTGTATTACACTCTGGGTCTTGTTTATGCATGAAAAAGAGCATGGAAACAACCCCATTTATGGTAAAAAAAACGCTGTGCGGCAAGGTCAAATATACCGCCTAGCCCGCTAAATAAGGGTTAAGGAAGCCATACTGGCGATCTGAGAGCAGATTATGAGAAGAGAAATGCTTAAGAAATTTGGAAGCAAGAATAGTTTCTAAAACTTTAGAAAGACAAGAGATGAGAGCAATTGGACGATAGTTATTACCCCACATTTCATATTTTAAAAATGGAATGTTCAATGCTAGTGTATATATTGGTTTTGTTGCATTATGCTGTCTGCCAAAAAAATAATAATTATTATTATTATATTTATTTTTTGTTTTAATGAGTAAGTACCACATGTCGGAAGTTAGAGGATTAACTGGAGAAGTCTTCAACCCTTGATTCCTACAGGTCCTCCCTAAGCTGAATAAAGTCATCTGGCCCGTGCATTAATAAAGTAAAACAAAAATACATCTGATTCTAGAGGTTAACCCAATTCCTGTGGCTCCTTATATATACGGCAACGCATGCCACCGATGGGTCTTTTAGCTAATTTTTGCTCACTATAACTCGCCGTGGCACGATAAGGTTGGGAGCAAGCAGAACGGAACTTTCCACATTGAAGAATTGAGGTGAAATTCCCCTTACAATAGATCAGTTCCTTCACTTATGTACTCAGTGACATTGACTGTGGTGTTGACAAACCTCTGTGTTGGCCTGCATGGTGGGGCCCTGGACTGAGCATATTATTCTATCTGTTTTCGTCTTTCTTTATGTGCGATAACTCGATGAAATAACGTTATTTTAGCAGCTAATGTATTTGTTAGACAGTACTAGCTATGGCCTGTAACATGAAAGGAACCTCACATTTGTACTTGGTATATAGCTTCCACAAATACCGGTACAATGGAAGTCGGTCTATCTATGCCTGAATTTCAGCTTCCACATCATCTCTTGCTTGGACACAAACCCTCTCACTACCAAGGCCTGTAGGATACAAATATTGCAAGGGGAGTGAAGGCTAGAACCTTATCATTTATGTGGGAACAAGTGGAGCGGCTCGGTGCTACCACAGTCAGCCGGTAAAACCAAAACGTACCTGGATGTCGGCTGCAGTAAATTATCATATTACCGTACCTATAACGTACAAAGATGGCAACCGCAATGAAAGGGTTAAGATGGATTCACACAAATACTTTTTTTTTCGATAACTATTACTCGGCAACTTTGCTTCTTTCAATATTACAGGACAATTTTGCACTGGCATTAGCGACTATGGTGAATGTAGTATAATTCAGACAACAAACATCTTATAAAAGGTTAATTCAGAAGCCGCAAGCAAGACTAGAATTACAAAACATAATGTTGAAAGCGCTTGTGAAAATCTGTCCTTAACCCTTAAAAAGCGGCCCACCACTTAAGTCGAGTTAAATAAAGCTGGACTATGTGGCGGCGCTCGACATAACTCGAGTGGCAATTTCAGCACGTAATGTGGCTGAGAGAGAGAGACAAGTGGTGGCAGGAGACTAGCGAGCGTATGACTGCTCCAGACCACCGCGGCGAACCTACTGACACAAATCTCAGCTCCCTCCTCCCTCTCTCACTCGCTACATACTCAATTATGTACCGAAAGTACCGAATTACCTGCTTTTTGCACTCGCGTTGCACGGTTATTGCAAGAAAACTATCCATCATACAAGGATCGTTATGGTGTCATTCGAAAGCTCTGTTTATGCCCTTTCAGGGATAGATACTTGTTTTACGTTCTGGGTCTTATTTAGGCATGAAAATGATCACGTAAACAGCCCTATTTTGGCTAAAAACACCCCGCTGGGCGGTACACATAAATAAACCGCATAGGCCGCTCGTAAGGTGTTAAAGGGGTTTCACACGAGATATCTTATCGTGAATTCAATTCCTGGCTAGGGACAAAAATAAACAAATAAAAATAAATAAACAAATAGATAGATAAATAAACATATATATACTATATATATTTATATAAATTATATATACCGGTATATATATATATTGCATTTTTTTTTTTTTTTTTACACACACACACACACGCACACATATTGAAATGGAGGACAGAAAGGGTACCGACATTTTGTTTAAATGTACCTTGATAATCAAACAAACAAGCTGGAAAAATTATCCCTCGGAAAAAAAACAAAGAAGAATTACTAGGCAATACATCAGTAAGTATCCCATGAGAGTTCAGACATAACTAGCAAAGATAAAATGCATGAGTTTTAATAGTAACATAAAACAGACTTACCTTTTGTCGTTTATCCTGAAGTACTGGTTGTATAATCTGTATGATATTTTTCTGTTGGTATTGTAACTATAGTCTTTTATTATTCACAGTCCAACATATTATCTTGTTAGTGTAGATGAAACTTTATCACACATTCACTACATCTACCGAAAATGCTTAATTTGTATATGCATATTTTCTCACTTTTCTACTGACACTGTTGGTTATTACACAATTTATTGTTTATTCTCATAAACAGTAAAAGTACTGCCCACATACTGGCGTTCCAACAGTCAAGATATTTTCTATACACACTTGGATTTGTACTCTTATCTTCTGTGTGTTTATAGTGTGCTCTCTTACAAATCTTGTTTAGTTTGCCTTCGAAGTTTGTTTAACGTTTATTTCCATTTACTTGATTTCTTTAGAGTAGTCAACTTAAATAAAGAAATCTTTCTTTTTGCATAAGATTGATTTAGTCGGATATTAAGGCTGATATGTTACACCTTCTAATTTACAACATTTCGGGGTATCAATCACACACACAATATTATATAGTCTAATCACTCAAAGTTTTGTCAGTGTTTCTTACCTATATCCATATTAACAGTATCTAAAGTATGTTCATTTGATGTTGTTATATTGTCGGTCTTGCACTACATAATTATAAAGGAAAGTAAAACATCACTTAAGATGAGTCAAACACTATTTATATGACATATATTTGGATATATATACATATAAACACAATTGTAACCCCCCACCCCTCCCCTCTTCCCTATTGATATAAATTATAGTCCATCCCCGAATAATATTTTCAAATAATATATAAAATATTGAATTTTACGGCAATGTTCTACAATGGTGGCCAGGACATCACAGGGACACGAACTAATGAGCCTTGACGAACTGTGTGTGTGTGTGTGTGTGTGTGTGTGTGTGTGTGTGTGTGTGTGTGTGCGAGTGTAGTGTACGTGTGTGTGTGTGTGTCAGAGAGAGAGAGAGAGAGCGCGCGTGTAATAATCCTCCAGCGTTGTAAAATTGGACCCAACAGAATATAAACAAATTGTGCATCTGTTCCCCCGGCCAATATTTGTAGACGGGTTGACAGGTGTGTGAGTGACAAGGCTACGGGCGATTTTTTTTATTTGATTTGATTATTTCATTAAGTTCGTATAAATACAGGATATACAAATGTTGCATACAGGTAAGTGAATACACGGAGACTCAAAAGGGTGAAGATGCTTAGGCTTCCTTCCCCCCAGTCTATATTGTAATATGTATATATATATATATATATATACAGTATATATAAATAATTTACTTACATACAATACAGTAAATCAACTAAAGTACATGGAATGTATATGACCTCCTGTCTAGACATTGAGACAGGGGCAGTTAGTTAATCCCTGCCAATCCCCAGTGGGCTGGAAAACTGTCAGATTATCTCTTAACGAGGAAACCGGACCGCCCCCCAGCCCACCTGGATTCATTAGCAAAGATTCACACATTTATGGCAAACTTATTTAGCTATCTATATGTTGGCGACTTGTAAGTTGTAGATAGTAGCTAGTTAATTATAGTACATCACTGTAGTAATAGCTACGGGCGAGGACAGGGGCACGTCAGGTGGGGGGGGGGGGGGGGGGAGAGAGAGAGAGAGAGAGAGAGAGAGAGACTTTAGTAAGGGGAGATCGGACAACTTTGTCTTCGGTCGCCATTTTTTGCAATAATAATCAGAAAATGGAGTGATAAATTGTTTTGTATTAAGTTTAATTAAGATCTACATTCCAAACAATCTATTTTATACCAGTTTTGTCAACTGTTTATTGTTAGTATGAACAGCTATCAGTGTAAAGAGAGTCTAGTGATACCAGGACGGCAGATTTTTGTTAGTGTACAGTCTCTATGCAGGGAGGTAAAGTCGATATTAAGCAAGTAATTTGTTTTCCTCGATTGTTATCGGTAACTCTGGTCTGGACGCTAAAGAAAACAAAAATAGTATAAAACAAATATATAATAAAATATCCAACTAATTAATATTTCTTCAATCTAGTTTCCGAATCAATGCAATAGATTACAGAGATGTTGCCAGAAGAAAATAAAAATGGACTATAGAAGCTCTACTGTGATACCCCTTAACCCTTTCACTACCGGGGATGCTTGTTGTATTTAATTCAGGTGTAATTACACGATTATATTCAGCTTAGGAAACATCTGTGGTAGCTAAAATCATTCATTGGTATAGCGTATTGCCTTGTAATTGGTACATGTCCCTCTTAAGCTGAATAAAATCGTCTAATAGAAGCCAGAATAAGATTTAAAAGACGTTGCCGGTACAGAAGGGGTTAACACACATACAGTATACAGGGGGAATTAATCGAACTGTGTATATAATAGACGAAATTTTGCATTCCTGGCACTCTGTCCTGCATCATCAGTATATGTTAAAATATTATAGATGCTAACAACTATTTCACAATCTCTCTCTCTCTCTCTCGACCTATCCTCTCTCTCGACCTATCCTCTCTCTCTCTCTCTCTCTCTCTCTCTCTCTCTCTCCTCTCTCTCTCTCTCGCTCTCTAAAAAAAACCCACACAACTTTATGATCATAGGCAAGTCAGTCAGTCAGTAGCCAGCCCTTACTCCCATCGGCGTATTTTAGTTATGGAATGGATTACCTACATACATGAAAGATTGGAGCAATGTCCAGAATTAAATTATATCTGAACAATTCTTAATATATATGAAGGCAAGATACATAAGAACATAAGAACATAAGAAAATGGGAGTCTGCAGAAAGCCGATTGGCCTAAGCAAGGCAGATCCCTGTCCCACACAACCCCAGTTCAATTACAAAGCCCAATTATAGGCTCAACACTCTAATACCCTGAGGATCATCTTACCAAAACGGTTAGAGATTAACGCAGGATTATGGGGGTATGCAGAGTGCTGATTGGCCCAACCCGGCTGATCCCCCTTCACACCCAACCCTTCTCGTCCATATGCTTATCCAATTTTATCTTAAAGCTCCCTACCATTTTAGACCCCACTATAGCACTTGGTAGTCCATTCCACCCATCTACAACTCTGTTACCAAACCAATATTTGCCTATATCTTTTCTGAAACGAAATTTATCTAATTTGAAACCATTGGTACGAGTTCTTTCGCTATCACTGAGCTTTAGTACATTTGTCATGTCCCCTTTGTTAATCCCACTAACCCACTTGAACACCTCTATCATATCCCCTCTAACTCTGCGTCTCTCTAACGAATGTAAACCTAATTTCTTCAACCTTTCTTCATACGAAAGATTTCTAATATTATGGATCATTTTTGTCATTCTACGCTGTACTCTCTCCAATGAATCTATGTCCATTCTGTAATAAGGACACCAAAATTGGACAGCATAATCCATATGGGGTCTCACTAATGACAAGTAAAGTTTTAAGATAACATCAGCAGTTCTGTTACTCACACTCCTAGAGATGAACCCGAGAATCCTGTTTGCCTTATTTCGAACGCTTAGACACTGTTTTCTAGGCTTCAAATCATTGCTAACAAACACACCTAGATCTTTCTCACAGTCTGAATTTTCTAATTCTAAATTAGCTAGTTTATATTTAACATTTGTATGTATCTTCCCTATCTTTAATACCTTGCATTTGTCAATGTTAAACTTCATCTGCCAATTTACTGACCATTCATGTAAGGTATCTAGATCACTTTGGAGGTACTCTATATCGCTATCTGAATCAATTGATCTCCCCATTTTAGTGTCGTCTGCGAATTTACTTATCCTACTAGTTATACCTAAATCTAGGTCATAAGAACATAAGAACATAAGAACATAAGAAAATGGGAGTCTGCAGAAAGCCGATTGGCCTAAGCAAGGCAGATCCCTGTCCCACACAACCCTAAATCAATTACAAAGCCCAATTATAGGCTCAACACTCTAATACCCTGAGGATCATCTTACCAAAACGGTTAGAGATTAACGCAGGATTATGGGGGTCTGCAGAGCGCTGATTGGCCCAACCCGTCTGATCCCCCTTCACACCCAACCCTTCTCGTCCATATGCTTATCCAATTTTATCTTAAAGCTCCCTACAGTTTTAGATCCCACTATAGCACTTGGTAGTCCATTCCACCCATCTACAACTCTGTTACCAAACCAATATTTGCCTATATCTTTTCTGAAACGAAATTTATCTAATTTGAAACCATTGGTAGGAGTTCTTTCGCTATCACTGAGCTTTAGTACATTTGTCATGTCCCCTTTGTTAATCCCACTAACCCACTTGAACACCTCTATCATATCCCCTCTAACTCTGCATCTCTCTAACGAATGTAAACCTAATTTCTTCAACCTTTCTTCATACGGAAGATTTCTAATATTATGGATAATTTTTGTCATTCTACGCTGTACTCTCTCCAATGAATCTATGTCCATTCTGTAATAAGGACACCAAAATTGGACAGCATAATCCATATGGGGTCTCACTAATGACAAGTAAAGTTTTAAGATAACATCAGCAGTTCTGTTACTCACACTCCTAGAGATGAACCCGAGAATCCTGTTTGCCTTATTACGAACGCCTATACACTGTTTTCTAGGCTTCAAATCATTGCTAACAAACACACCTAGATCTTTCTCGCAGTCTGAATTTTCTAATTCTAAATTAGCTAGTTTATATTTAACATTTGTTTGCATCTTCCCTATCTTTAATACCTTGCATTTGTCAATGTTAAACTTCATCTGCCAATTTACTGACCATTCATGTAACGTATCTAGATCCCTTTGGAGGCACTCTATATCGCTATCTGAATCAATTGATCTCCCCATTTTAGTATCGTCTGCGAATTTACTTATCCTACTAGTTATACCTAAATCTAGGTCATTTATGTATATAAGAAACAACAGGGGACCTAATACCGATCCCTGGGGGACACCACTTTTGACTGCTCCCCACTCTGACTTGGTACCATTTATGCTACCAATTAGCCATGACCTAATCCATCCCAACAACGCCCCACCTATTCCATGTGCCTCAACCTTTCTCATCAATCTCTCATGAGGGACTCTGTCGAAAGCTTTACTGAAATCTAAATATATAATATCGTATGCCTTGTCATTATCTACTGCTTCATATACCTCTGAGAAAAAACTAAGCAAATTAGTAAGGCAAGAACGTCCCTGTGTGAATCCATGCTGAGAAGAATTGAAGTTAAATGTTTCTAAGTGGTTTCTCATTTTCCTAGCAATAATTGACTCTAGTAGCTTTCCTATGATTGAAGTGAGACTAATGGGACGGTAATTGGATGCTATTGATTTATCACCTTTTTTGAAAATCGGAACTACATTTGCAAGCTTCCAAGCTTCTGGAACTATACCAGTTTCTAATGAATTGTTAAAAAGAAATGTTAATGGGTAACTTAACTCATCTCTGCATTCTTTTAATACTCTGGCATATACCTCATCGGGACCAGGCGATTTTCTGAGGTTTCAGTCTGTCAATTTCCTTAAGCACATCATTTCTACTTATAGTAACCGTACTTAACCTATTTTCTATACTATCTCTATATACCTTACGGACTTCTGGAATCTGTGCCAAATTTTCATTAGTGAAAACGGATAGAAACTGACTATTTAATGTACTGCACATTTCTAAATCATTTTCTGTCATTTCTCCTATCGAAGTTTTAAGGGGGCCTATTTTATCTCTAACTTTAGATTTATATAGCTGGTAAAAAGCCTTAGGGTTATTTTTTGAGTCATTGGCTATCCTGATTTCATAATTTCTTTTGTCTGTCCTTATACATTTTTTAACCTCTCTTGATAGATTCTGATAGTAAGCAAGTAGGTGAATTTCGCCTTTCTTTATTTTTCGATATATTCCTCTCTTTTTTCCTAGAAGGTCTAATAGTCTATTATTCATCCATTTGGGTTGGTTCTGTGTTGATCTAAATTTTCTTTTGGGGATATATTTATTTTGCGCATTGTGGAGTGAAGAAATAAATGTTTTATATGTAGCTGTCAAATTATCCTGAGTTAAGACAGGTATCTGAGAGAGAGTATGTTCATTAGCGCACCTGGGTCCACTTAATAGTTTAACCATAGGATCGACTCTTAAGGCTCGTCTTAATCCACCATAATTGGCTTTTCTGAAATCTGGGATAAGTGTCGTATTCTCTTTAGCCTTTCCTGTCCATTGTATGTTAAAATAAATTGATTTATGATCACTATTTCCTAGTTGGTCTCCTATCTCTACATTATTTATCATTTGTTCATTATTACTGAGAACTAAATCGAGGATATTATTACCTCTAGTAGGCGAGTCTATGACTTGAAATAAAAAACTATCCTGTACCGCCTCAATAAACTCGTTTGAATCTGAGTCGCCGATTTGATGCTGCCAATCAATATTCGGAAATTAAAATCCCCTATAATACACACATTGCTAAACCTTGATGCTATTTTCACTTCCTGCCATAAAGCTGTACCTTCGTTTCTACTCATATTTGGTGGTCTATAAATAACTCCAATAATTATGGTCTCACTACCTTCGCTAACCTCAACCCAAACACTTTCGTTATCAGTATTTAGTCTAATACCTGATTTAATACAGCTTTTTAAAGAACTCCTGACAAACACTGCTATTCCGCCGCCCCTCCTACTTGTTCGGTCGCGTTTAAACAAACTATATCCTGGTATATGGAATTCTGCTAAAAAATGTCTTGATTCTGTATTAATCCATGTTTCAGTCAGTGCTATAATGTCTATATTTTCGTTGCTAACAAGTGCTCTAAGTTCATCCATTTTGTTACATAAACTCCTACAGTTTGTATAATATAATCGCAATGAATTTATTTTACTGGTATCGGATTTACCTTTATTTCTAACTGAATTCCCATCTTCTGTTACACCTTTAATATTTCTACTAGCAGTACAATTAAAATCCTGTGACTGATATTTTCTATTCCTATCTGATGTACCAGTACGGCAATTTACCCTATTTAGACAATTATTCTTACTCATATTCTCAGGCTTTATTTTCAGCGAAACCCCGCGACAATCCTATCTATTGACCGAGCTAAATTTGCCACCCCTAGCCGAGAAAGATGAACCCCGTCCTGTGCGTACAACTGTTTTTTACCATAGAAACGGGTCCAGTTATCAAGGAATGGTATTGCTTTGCATTACAGTATTTTTCCAGCCGACAATTGATACCAATTGCCCTAGATGACCATTCCTTGCTGACCTCTCTCCGTGGCAAGATACTGTGTACTACAGGTATGCCTCCCTTCCTCCTAACTTTATCTAACACCTCCCTGTACTGCCGAAGCAGTACTTCCGTCCTACCTTTACCAACATCATTGCTCCCTGTACTGAGACAGATAATGGGGCTCATTATGGGGTCATTTATGTATATAAGAAACAACAGGGGACCTAATACCGATCCCTGGGGACACCACTTTTGACTGCTCCCCACTCTGACTTGGTACCATTTATGCTGACTCTCTGTTTCCTACCAATTAGCCATGACCTAATCCATCCCAACAACGATCCTCCTATTCCATGTGCCTCAACCTTTCTCATCAATCTCTCATGAGGGACTCTGTCGAAAGCTTTACTGAAATCTAAATAAATAATATCATATGACTTGTCACTATCTACTGCTTCATATACCTCTGAGAAAAAGCTAAGCAAATTAGTAAGGCAAGAACGTCCCTGAGTGAATCCATGCTGAGAAGAATTTATTAAGTTAAATTTGTCTAAGTGGCTTCTAATTTTCCTAGCAATAATAGACTCTAGCAGCTTTCCTATGATTGATGTGAGACTAAGGGGACGGTAATGGACAGCCATGGACAGCCATGAATGTAAATGTAGATCCGACAAGAACCAAAAATTCGATGAAAGAACGATCTGCGAGTTCTAAAACCGCAACTTTAAAGGTTTTCTATGCAAACGCTCGTAGCATACGAAATAAATTTTCAGATTTAGAGGAACTAGTGTTTACAGAAAATTATGATGTGATTGGCATAACAGAATCTTGGCTCAATACACACGATAGAGACTTTTTAGCAGAGTATTCACTTCCCGGTTATGTAATGTTTGAGAACAGCCGAATAAATAAAAATGGAGGTGGCGTTTTATTTTATATCAAAGAAAGTCTTAACCCAACCCTCGTGTCAAAACCTCAAATTGTGAACGTCGACACATCTTTTGTGCTAATAAGAATAATAAGGTACAAAAATAATACTTGCGTTAATATACAGACCTCCAGCTCAATCAGTGCAAACTGACCGAGAATTACGAACAAATTGCAGATGTAAGTATCTCACAAGATACCGTAATTTTTGGCGACTTTATTTACCTGTGACCAAGTGGGGCGATACTCTTACTTCACACTCCGGATATGACTTGTATACGAACTTGCAAGAGAGTTCGCTTTATCAATTTGTTCGAATGCCGACCCGTGGTAATAACGTTCTTGACATTGTACTTGCAACAAAAGTATTGATAGAGAATTTGAATGTTGGTGATGAATTCAGTAACAGCGACCATCGTACGATAACTTTCACTTTAAACTTTACTAGTAACGAACAAAATAGTAGCATCGAAAAAGTCCCTAATTTCAAGAAAGCAAACTTCCATAAACTTAGAGCTATGTTTAAAGAAACTGACTGGAGCTTTTTAATTAACAATAACGACATAAATACATCTTGGAAGTTATTCGAAACCACTTACCTAAAAGCAGTGCAAGACTGCATACCATCGAAAATACGGCGTCCAGGCCATAATAATAAGCCCAAATGGTGGAATAAAGATATTTCAAACTGCCTGCTTGCTAAAAAATTTGCTAATGATAGATTAAAATCCTCACAAAATGACGAAGAACGGGTGAAATTTGTAGAGCTACGACGCAAAGCCAAAAAGTTAATTAAGCAAAGTAAAAGACCTTAGAGTTACATATTGCGAATCAAAGTAAAACAAACCCGAAAGAATTCTATAGTTATATCAGAAAGAAAAAGTAGTTACTTCAACTGTTGGACCGTGATGAAAAGGAGAATACACCAAAGACGAAGTACAAATGAGTAATGCCCTCAATACCTTCTTTGCATCAGTTTTTACAACAGAAGACCTCAGTGATATCCCTACACCATCGCCGATTCAGATTGATAATTCAGATGTCCTAAGCAATATCACCGTTACAGAGAGAGAAGTATTGAATTGTTTAGATAACTCAAGGAATAACACGCCAGGACCTGATACAATCTCGCCTGGAGTTCTAAAGGAAGCTAAGAATGAGCTCTCCAAACCACTGACATTACTATTCAATAAATCCTTGCAGTCTGGAACTATGCCTGATCAGTGGAAGCTAGCCAACGTAACACCGATATTCAAAAAAGGAAGCAAATCCCTACCCCGTAACTATCGTCCAATTAGCTTAACCTCAGTTGTATGTAAAATGCTAGAAACGGTCATACGAGACAGACTCGTAAATCACTTAGAGGAAAATAACATACTTAAAGATACTCAACACGGCTTTCGTAAAAAACGTTCCTGTTTAACAACCTCTTAGACTTCTTCCACGATATCCTCAACCTCTACGATGATAGTAAAGCTGTAGATATTATATACCTTGATTTTCAAAGGCCTTTGACAAAGTTCCCCACAAACGTTTACTGCTAAAACTAAAAGCGCATGGAATACAAGACGGTGTGTTGAAATGGAAGAAAATTGGCTCAGCAACAGAAAGCAAAAGGGTAGTCATAAACGGTAAGGCATCTAAATGGACCAATGTAAGTAGCGGGGTACCCCAGGGATCGGTACTAGGACCAATTCTCTTTCTAATTTACATCAACGACATAGATGAGGGTCTCACCTGCACAATCTCAAATTTGCTGACGATACAAAAATTGCAAATAGCGTACTCTCAAAAGAACAAGTTGACGATATGCAACACAATCTAGATAATTGTCATGTTGGGCCCAAATTTGGCAAATGAGTTTCAATGTGGATAAATGTAAAGTACTACATGTCGGATACCTAATGAGAAAGCAAACTATTCGATGAATGGCACTCAGCTTAAGATGTAACAGAGAAACTGATCTGGGAGTAACAATATCGAGTAACCTAAAACCGAGTCAACATGTTCAGAAGTTGTTAAAGGCAAACAAAATAATTGGCTTTATAGGCAGGTCATTTGAGCATAAATCCAAAGAAGTTATCCTAACCCTTTACAATTCCTTAGTCCGCCCTCTTCTGGAATACTGCGTTCAATCCTGATGCCCTTATTACCAAAAGATATAAACAAGCTAGAACGAGTTCAACGTAGAGTTACCAAAATGATACCTAGCCTAAAGAACAAACCATACGAAGAGCGTCTTAGAGAATTAAATCTATTTCCTTTAACCCAGCGCAGATTAAGAGGTGACTTAATTCAAGTGTTCAAATCATCAAAGGCATCGACAATATGAACTGTAGTAAGTACTTCACTATCGACCAATCTAATTACACGCGGAAACGGTTGCAAAATTATTGGTAAATCTTTTAACTCGCACGAATCTAAGAATTTCTTCTTCAATCGAGTTGTCAACTTGTGGAATGGGCTTCCCCTAGACGTTATAGACTGCAGCACCGTTGATTCATTTAAATTCCGCCTAGACAAATATCTCGCATCAAACCCGCAACTGACTGCGTTTGTAAATGAATAACATTTACCTCCCCTCAGTTACTAACCCATATGTCCCCTACTAACTTCCTAGTCCTGCCACGTTAGTGTCAGGGCAGTAGTTCCCTTTCCAATGTTCCCTTACCCACTCTAAACCACTGTTTGGACACTTGATCCTCAGTGTTTTGGAGGACAAGCAGCCTAGAAGGGTCACTAGATATGTTGTTGCTTGATTTCCTTTGTACTCCTTTGTACTCCTTTGTAATTGGATGCTATCGATTGATCACCTTTTTTGAAGATCGGAACTACATTTGCAAGCTTCCAAGCTTCTGGAACTAAACCTGTTTCTAAAGACTTGTTAAATAAAAATGCTAATGGGCTACTTAACTCATCTCTGCATTATTTTAATACTCTAGCATATACCTCGTCAGGACCAGGCGATTTTTGAGGTTTCAGTCTGTCAATTTCCTTAAACACATCATTTCTACTTATACTAACTGTACTTAACATATTTTCTATACTATCACTATATACCATATTGAACTTCTGGAATCTGAGCCAAATTTTCATTAGTGAAAACAGAAAGAATCTGACTATTTAATGTACTGCACATTTCTAAATCCTTTTCTGTTATTTCTCCTATTGAAGTTTTTAGGGGGCCTATTACATCTCTAACTTTAGATTTATATAGTTGGTAAAAAGCTTTAGGGTTATTTTTTGAGTCACTGGCAATCCTTATTTCATAATTTCTTTTTGCTTTCCTGATTTCCTTTTTGACCTGTCTTGATAGAGTCTGATAGTATATATGTAGATGATTTTCGCCTTTCTTTATTTTTCTATATATTCCTTTCTTTTTTCCTATAAGATCTATTAGCTTATTAGTCATCCATTTTGGTTGGTTCTGCGGCGATCTAAATTTTCTTTTAGGGATATATTTATTTTGAGCATTGTGGAGTGAAGCAATAAACTGGTTATATGTAGGTGGCAAGTTTAACTCTGGCATATCCTGACTTAATTGCTTAACAATAGGGTCCACCCTTAAGTCTCTTCTTAGCCCACCATAATCGGCTTTTCTGAAATCTGGGATAAGTGTCGTATTCTCTTTAGCATTCCCTGTCCATTGTATATTAAAATAAATAGGCTAGATTTATGATCGCTATTTCCTAGGTGGTCACCAATCTCTACATCATTTATCATATGTTCATTGTTACTGAAAACTAAATCAAGAATATTAATACCTCTAGTCGGCGTATCTATGAATTTGAAATAAAAAACTATCTTGTACAACCTCAATAAACTCTACTGAATCGGAGTCGCCTATTTGGTGCTGCCAATCAATGTTCGGAAAATTAAAATCCCCCATAATGCACACATTGCTAAACCTTGATGCTATTTTAATTTCCTCCCATAACGATGTTCCGCCATTTCTACTCATATTAGGCGGTCTATATATAACTCCAATAACTATGGTCTCACTACCTTCGTTAACCTCTACCCAAACACTTTCATTATCATTATTTAGTCAATACCTGATTTAATACAGCTTTTTAATGTACTCCTGACACACACTGCTATAAAACCCCCGCCCCTCCTACTTGTTCGGTCATATTTAAACAAACTATATCCTGGAATATCAAATTCTGCTAAAAAATGCCTAGATTCTGTATTAATCCACGTTTCAGTTAGCGCTATTATGTCTATATTTTCTGTGCTAACGAGTGCTCTAAGTTCGTTCATTTTGTTACATAAACTCCTACAATTTGTATAATATACATCAACCTATTACTTTTATTTGCAACTAATTTTCTATTGTTTTTAGCTAACTTATTATTTCCTGTTGAACTACTATCTCTAGACGGAAATTCTACTCTATCAGTAATCTCATCTTTTCTATCAGTTACATGTGTAGTGTTATCGATACTACTATTACACATCACTATATTCGCACTATCTTGACTGATTTTTTCTATTTTACTCATTGGTTTGTCACATGAAGTACCTGCTCCATATGGAGACAGTATTTTACTTACGACGTGGAAGGTCAAAAAAATATATGGTACGATATGTTGCCCCAGCGTGTGTCAAGTCATGTCAAGACAATGGGAGAAGCAAGAGAGTTGGCAAATGATAGGCATGAATGAAGACAGTTTGTAAGAGAGGATGCTTTAAGGATGTATATCATTTTAACTTGACAGACTTGAAGGTATTCACCCAAGATTTAATGAAGTGACCTTGCTGTGGAAATATAGAAAATGTAGGTGTAGTCAATGGTACAGTCGTCAGGATTAATTAGTTTCATTTTCCCTGTTAGTAGCACTGCACGGTGGAGAGGTATCCCCTCCACCTCCTCTCCTTGTTCCCATACCCCCACCTAAACCCTCCCATTTTCTCTACGAACCCAGAACTACACTCACCCTCCCTTCTCTCGCTCTCACCCAGCTAGGAGCTACTTACATTTATTCTGAACATCTAATGAAGGAATGAAGTATTTCACACACATCTCTCGACCACCATCTCCTGCACATTAAACATTTGAACTAAACAAAACCTAACCTGAAGCTGCTAATTACTACCGTTACTAGTAGGGTTAACTGTATAATGATATAATATACCAGGTATTAGGGGTAGAAATACACACTTGTATAATTATATATAAGGTATAATTAGATTATTTGGTTATACACGAAACTGTTATACAGAGTGATATTGTAGTAGAAGAATTATTGATCAGTTCAATATTATAACTCTTGTAGTTAATCTGGTATTTAATAAATGGGCGTTATATAGTTATTTAGTAATTATTCTTAACAGGTGTGAATTCAAATGATCTTGAAAGTTATCTCAAGAGAATAAGCTTGAATAGGCGTGAAGCTTTCAATAGTAGGCCAAATTGGATTTTCGGTCACATATGTGTTTTTTGTATTATAATCCTTGTTCTCATCAGTTCCTTCATTAGTGTGTTTTAATGTGTTTTTCCTTCTGCAAATTGATCTTTACCCATTATTTTGCAATATTAAAACATGCCCCCTAAAGCCATATTTTGTCATTACCCTAACCTAACAACCTAGCCTAACCTGGGGGCTGCTGTCCCCAGACCCCCGCAGGGTTAGCATAGATATAGAATGTGACAAATTACTAAAAGTACGGTAACAAAGTGAAAAATATTAGTTCTCAGCTGATCCAAGATGGCCGCCAGTTTTCCTTCCACCCTTATTTAACCCACAAAATCTAAGGAAAATAATTTAATATGCAGCGGTAAAGACATATATTGCGGTGACTAACACTCTATGACAAAGCTATAGTACGCATTTAGAACATTATATCCCATACGTGACCGAAAATCCAATTTATCCCAATAGTATTATGTGGAGTAGCCTAGATGCCCTACTTTTTGCCATTACTCAGGGAGTATTTAACGCAATTTGCTATGTTTCAACCCATATTGCTACATAGCCATAGTGAACTTGGTTACAAAACAAGATACCTGATCCAATAGAGTAACTTTATGGCAAGGTGTTAAGGGTAAGGTGACAAAATGAATAATTAAGTCCTTCCCTAATGTATGGGTGAGCGTAAGTGTTGAGGGCATGGGAACTTTAAAATAAAACCCTCCCTAATGGATAGATGAGCGTAAGAGTACCCGAGGGGTAGTTAATTAAAATAGGGCATATATATTGGTTATCAACCCTTCAGGATTATTAAGCCTGTTTATGTCAAGTAATATTTTCAAGCCTGGAGCCTCTTTTCGAAAATCCCAGTACCTTGCCCGAGGGTAGTTCGTGTCCCGTTTATATACAGTAGTTTTACATTATGGCCAATTAGGAAAACAATGTGGCCTAATGATTGGGTAGATAGCTCCGTTAAGAAGATGAGTGTTGAGTTAGCGTAATGAAGTCACATGACCGACTCATTGGGCACATTCTCGGCAATAATTCATTGCATTTATTGGCAAATTGGCTGTTTACACTTAATGAGTCCTGAACTGTCTGGAAGCAGAGAGATTTGTGGTGAATATGATTAAGCAAATGTTTTGTTCTTGTTTACGGTGCTAATAAGTAGTGATATTAGTATTTAATAGTTGTATAAGGAGAAATAATTCAAAATACATGAATGGTTTACTTTGTGTGTTCATTGATGGGAGAGACTCATGGTGGAATT
This sequence comes from Paralithodes platypus, assembly GCA_032716605.1. Taxonomy (NCBI): domain Eukaryota; kingdom Metazoa; phylum Arthropoda; class Malacostraca; order Decapoda; family Lithodidae; genus Paralithodes; species Paralithodes platypus. The sequence goes on along the minus strand of CM064578.1, from coordinate 5,207,835 downwards.
GACACAGACGGTCCTCGTTGTGTCAAGCTTGTTACGTAGCCCAGACTGAGCCATTACAACGATGACAATTAAATACAACTTCACGTGGGTTAGTTTGGCAGCTATATTAGAGTATAATACAGTACTTAACCATCAGTACATCGGTATGAACCTTTCAGGGATCAATGGTAAATGTATCGGTATGAATCCCCCCACCCCCCTCCCCGCCGTCTATATCTCTCTCTCTCCCTCTTTCTTTCATTCTTTCAAATTTAGTAAAGCTACTACTTGACTCTGCCTATGATACATTGAATTCCTTCATTAGGTGTTCGGAATACATGCAAATGGTGAGGTCCAGAAGTAGCCCTTAACTGGGTGAGAGCGAGAGAAGGGTGGGTGGGTGTAGTTCTGGGGTTGGAGAGAAAATGGGAGGGTTTCGGTGGGGGTATGGTAACAACAAGGAGAGGAGGTGGAGGGGATACCTCTCCACCGTGCAGTGCTACTAACGCCTGAGTCCAGGGAAACGAAACGAATTAATCCTGACGACTGTACCAGAGGCTTATAGATGATTGGTGATTGTAAGGGGTATTGCCTGCTTTTGACGGATATCTCTAAATTATGCTGCCTTTCTTTTTTCACAATTTATCCTTATCCTATCGATTGCTGTTCAACCCTTAGTCTTTCTTAGGCTTTCCAGGATTGGGTACTGACTGGCTGAATGAGTGAATGACTAATAAAATTAACATCTAGCTCTCATTCTCCAATTGACAAGTTTGTAAATTTATATTAAACTATTCTCTACAGTTTACCCAGGGAACTATCAGCATCCAAGTACGTAGGATATACAACCTCTGAGAAAAAGTGCTGATGAAATCATGAATAGCATATGTTTTATTTCAGATATACGTTAAATCTCCTTTTTCATCTTTCCCACGCCTTAGTCAGTTTTACAAAAATACGACATCAAACATGCATAGCAAAAATGTGTACTGCAACATCGATGTGTGTAATATATAACACATAATACTAACAAACTGGTAATGATCTGTAATATTTGTTTTTGCATAGCTCTTCGAACACTTTCACCAGTTGTTTTAACCTATTTATGAGGGCGGGTGCCCAACCCCGAAAGGGGTTGAAATAGGGGAGCTATCCCCCCGCCAAAGGCGGCTTTCTAGGGCCTTTCCTAGCTGATGCTGAGAGGATTGGGTTCTAGTCATGTGGTGATGGGCTGGTCTATCAGAGTGAGAACTGAGCGATCTCTGTCATACCCATAGCTTACTCTGACTGTTCCTTGTACTTACAAATTGTCTAGATCTCAAGTGACGGCGTCTCTTCCGTGGATTGACCTCCCAATCTACCAAGATTGGAAGCCAAAACGTCACATTTTTCCTTTGCCCTTCAACTTTCTCTTCATAATTGCTTAGGGGCACAGGGCCCTGGGTGGGGCTTTGGTTTCCCGGGCGTTTCCGCACCCTCCTCAGCTCCCCGCCATGGAGTGGCTTCGGTCACCCGGGCTTTATTGCGGTCGGCAGGGAGGATTCTGTGGTGGCGCTCGGTTATGGCCTTGGCCTTGTTCGGGACCTTGGGGCTGTTCGGCCAGGCAGCATGGGGAACAACAACAACAACAACAACAACAACAACCTATTTATGATAAGTATTATTTTTGTGTTTTGTAATGCATGCCACATTCGTTAAGTTCCGTAATACGAACACATTAATACTCGTACTAAGCCTACCAACTTAATAATAGTTTATAGTATACTGTATATGCCGTACCAAGTTTAGCACACCATTTGTTTTATTCAGGTCGCGGATAATTCAATTCGTACATAATATCAACCAGTGGTAAATCTATGAGGGGAAGTTCTAGCCTAAATTGATCAGCCTTTTCCTCACTGACAGTAGAGGTGAAGTTCTAGCCTAAATTGATCAGTCTTTTCGTGACTGACAGTAGAGTGAAGTTCTAGCCTAAATTGATCAGCCTTTTCCTGACTGACAGTAGAGGTGAAGTTCTAGCCTAAATTGATCAGCCTTTTCCTGACTGACAGTAGAGGTGAAGTTCTAGCCTAAATTGATCAGCCTTTTCCTCACTGACAGTATTAGTTAACCCCTTAAGGATTGTGCTGCGTTTTGACAGTTTATTCTGGCTATCATTGTACGATTGTATACAACTTAAGAAGGCTCTGCAGGAATGAAAAGAGTAAAGAATATCTCAATACACCCTCAGACTTCCATACACCCTTCCTAATCCGAATAAATCGTCTAATAACAGCAAGAACAGCGAAAATCTATGCGTCATCCTATCTGGAAAGGGTTAAGCTGGTATTGGTTGAGAGCTACTAGAGTCTGTTTGTTTTCTGATTGCGGTAAAGTTCAAAGCCTTTAGGCAGCTGATGTTTTGACACATCCCTTTTCAGTAACGGTGCACGACGTCTTTTTTTATTTGAATTCAGCTACATTTTAACGATATTATGAAGCTTACGAAGGGGGGGGGGGGGTATATATGGTAGCTACAAGGATTTCATTGAGACAGTCTGTAGCCTTTTAATGATCAGACGTCCCCTTTCTATAGCCTGGATTATAATCATCTAATCAGTTGCCAGAATACATGAAAAGGATGTCATTGGTATTGAAGGGGCTAATGGGCAAATATGAAAATACTGTACAATGTTTGTTGTATCATACTAATGCCAAGTTGTTATAAATTAAACAACATATTTCGAGCATATGAAAATCATAATAATAGCTGCCGTAATCAAGATCAGGACTAATGACAATTTACCCATCAGCTAAAAATAATCAGTCAGACTATCGGTGAAATTATCTACTAATTGAGTTGTCCGCGAACCGAATCCAAGTGTTTCTTCAAACAGTAGAATACATCAGGATACTGTATGTATATTTGTGTATACCATACACATAGACTATGGCAAGAAAACGTACTGCACATTGTAAGTGTATTTTAAGAAAATTTTATATCAACGTTCTCTAATTCGGGGGAATTCAATTGCAGAACACAACAAATTATTCTTGCATCATAATGGGATAATGTGTCGTGCGAAACGATTCAGAAAAAAAGTGTTCGGGTTGGATTATAGGCAAAGTGATTGTTGTCCGGGTCACCCTTATGGATACATCAAGGCAATGGGGGTCAACAAATCACATGGAGTCCTTAGGGTGAGGGCTGGTCCCTATCCCGAGTGAAGTTTGGCATCTTCTAAAGCCGTTTTCTTGGTGTCACTCGTTTACCTGTAGCTACTTTATCTTTCGTCTTTCTGGGGGGGGTGGGGGCTGGCGAGATGCGCCGCCCCGATTGGGTGGCAGCGGCAAGGGGGGCTGGCGTAGTCATCGGGGGTGCATTGGCGCCCAGGGATGGCAAGCCTGTGGGCTATTGATCCCTCATCGCGGCGCCGCTGGCTGCCGCTCTCAGAGACAGATGCTCATCTCACCGCTGGCCCAGGCTAGATCACTTTACGGAGGCCAAACGAGCATCTGGAGGCGGCATCGCGTCTACCGGACATCGGGACTGTTCGGCCATATTCTCTGGGAAACACAACAATCAACAGCATTTTCTTTGTTTTCTATATTCCCAACTACTTTCCCTCTCGGGCATGGGTCTGGAGAGGCCTGTAACAATTCCATCCAGCTCCGCTGCAACACGGTGAAGCCCGTGAGGGTCTTTGTTCGCAGTCTGGGGAGTGAGAACAATGTGAAGGGCAATGTCCATCATGGCTCTGAAGCAGCTCCATCTCTGAAGGCGGGCCGGTTGCTTCGCTCAAGTGCTATCATCCGATCTCAACCGGCTCCCAGACTCAGACCTCTCACTCTCAGAACGGCCAGCCTATTGAGTCGATTGTTCATTCCCTCCTGTAACATATTTTGAATATGGGAATATTCATACAGTGGTTTATTTAAGGCAGCAGGAACAATGAGGGTATTTTTTTGTGGACATTTCGGTGGGCTTTTGTGGTAATGCACTGATACTAGGTACAGCTACAAATTCATCCCCAATAAAGTATCTTCTCCATTGACATATCGGGATTTTGAACCCGGGTCCATTGGATTACTACGCAATCCAGTGGCATGACGGCACTGCGAGTTTCGCGCACCACACCGTCCCCGTCTATACTTCGTCTATAACCGTAATAA